>PVIU01017250.1:0-42503 GCA_004026605.1 Ondatra zibethicus
TGGGCATCCTGGAGATTTGCCCCAGAGAAATCTTAAATAAGGATTTGGACGGGAAAATAAGAAGTACCTTTCAGGCCAACAAAAGTCACAACACTAATAAAATATGCTGTGTTCAGGGAACCACAAGCAAGGTAAAGTGACTTGAATATAACATGAAATTTGAGGAATGGGGAAAAGGTTTGAAAACCAGCACTAGCAGCTTCATAGAGGTCCTTTCCCTTGACATAAGAGAATTCCCTGGAATTCGTTGCCTAGTTACCTTACACTTATTGTACAGGAAATATGTCTATATCTTTCCATCCCATCACAAGTTGTAACTTTCCTAAGGAAAATAAACATCATGGGTTATTCTTTAGTATTCCTTTAAAGAGAGCTGATGTTGCAATGGGTACATTAGGGTTGGGCGCAGTGACACATGACTGTAATCCGCAGCACTCCTGAGGCTGCTGATGAGGACTGCCTTTGAGTCCATGCCATCCAGTGCTGTACACCAAGGAAAAAACCAGCCATGGCTACTCTATCTCATAAGACCAACAAACAAACAAAAAAGCACATTAAATATTGTTACACTGAAGCCTTACTCAGAAAACAAGATACAAGCAAATATAGTTAAGATATCTTAAAATTACTGGTGATTTCTCATTTCCTGATGCCATGAAGTAATCATTTCAATATGATGAACATAGTTTATATATATAATATGTTATATATATAATATGTTATATATATATATAATAGTGAATTGTAGAAAAATCTTTGGGATACACTATACATCTATATATACATGCAGATGTCCATGTACATGCACACACACTACTGTCAAGGCTTTTTCAAACTATAGAAATCCTAGAATATTTTCAGGCAGATACAGAGCATAGTCCTGCTTCAAGCCTCCATCTAAGACAGATGACTATTTTTACCTGTGTAAAATGTAGGTAAATGAATGCAACTCCAATCATCCTGCAAGTCCCTGTCCTCAAGCCAGCTCCAACTTCTTTATACTCAAATAGGGCCTCTGCTTTCAAATTTCCTGCTCCATTTACCACATGTGATCTCAGTTACATAATGTGTCCACTTTTTTGACTCTCCCATGAAACGTGTCCTTGTTCTTGGCATGCTGGGATAACTAAACCAATTTTCCTTCTAAAAATTTACCTTTTTCTAAGCTTATTGATTTACTTGAATAGGCATCCATCAACTTTTGAGTATTCCCCTATTCATCTCTGTGTTTATACAACTGGGATATTCCAATAAAAGAAGAAAATCTAGCACTTATTCTCTCTGGGTTTATGATCAACTCGGGAGACAAGACTAACATTCATGCAACAACTAGAAAACAACTTGAGACAGTATATAATTAAGTGCTGAATGTGATACTGACTCTGAGTGCACAATTCTTCACTAATTACCAATTGCTTTAAGGAATTAACACTTAACTTTGGGGATTTCAATCACAATTTCCCTATAAACATTAATTCTTGTAACCAACAATTCAATTCATTTCAAAGAGCTACAAACATACCCTGGTTTAATAAATTATCATTATTGTTCTAAGAAATGTTTTTTTTTCCATTAAGCAATTAATTTGAATCCTGATTGCTCTGACCTCCAGGGTCTTTTAGTGGGTGCTTGCATCTCAGACGTAATTTAATTTTTCAAATCGATGTTTTTGGCTGGTTGAGGATTCATAGCCCTAGGGGCGAGGAAAACCTTTCCAAATAAGAGTGGGGAATCAAGAAGCACCTTGCATTTGCAGGGATGTGAGCGAAGTTTTTCCCCTCTCATAGGAAGGAAATCCCAACACTTGACTGATTTCCTTTCCTGTGTCTCCTCTTCTCCTCTCTGTACTTTTATGTCTTCCACTTCTTATGTCTGCCTTGCTCTGGTTATCCTTTTCTTGCTCTGTCTGTTCTTTGGTCTAGTCAGTAACATCTGAATGGCTCCCCTGTTGATTGACCCTCAGAAAGAAAGAAATTCTTGATCTTGACACCTATGTTGTTTATGTTGGGTACCAGAGCTTGAGCCGAGGACCTAAAGCATGGTAAGCTGTGCTCTGCCACATGGTTACACTTTAGTGTTCTTCTTTGCTTCCTTTATGGCAAGCAAGTTGAGACTAGCCCAGAGTGCATTACTATGATCACAGAGAACTTTCTCAGACCATCTTTATACTCTATCCAGCTCCTATCCAGCTACTAGTTGTGCTAGGAAGATTGCAAACATAATTTCCAAGTATGTTACTAAAGAATCACACACTTTTTAGGACCTTCTCTCTCAGATAAACCATCCATATTTCTACATTTGCACCCTCCAACTGGCCTGGTCAGTAACTCTAGGTCCAGAACCATATTCAAACCTTATTTTCCCCCTCTTCTTTAAGAAACAAATGATAGAACTAAAAATACATCCCAGATATTTAGAATGGTTTTTGTCCTTGCAGAGTACCCATATGGAGGCTAACAACTGTTCATAAATGCAGTGCCAAGGGATCTAACATCATTTTCTGGCTTCCACATGAACCAGAAAAGCAGCAAATATACATGCATACATACATACACACATACATACATACAAAATATTCATGTATATAAAATAAAATAGAAATAAATGACAACTAATAAATATCAGAGCACTTCTCCTTTTGAGAATAAAGGTTGTTAGAGAGTACACATTAAATCACATTTTGAGCTTCAGTTTCATCCTTTTTAATAGGAAATTCTGCACAATGGGCTGTTGTAAGAATGAATGGTGACTTGGTTATGTCTCTATTACCATGATTAAAAAACCACGAACAGGAAACTTATTAAACTACAGCAGTTAATTAGATTGCCAGTTTCGGGGGGTTAGAGTACATCTTGGTGCAGTAAGGGACAGCTGAGAGCTCAGATCTGGGTCAGCAAACATGAAGCAGAGGACAAAGAGAGAGAGACAGAGGCAGAGACACAAAGAGAAAACTGGAAAGGATGTGGACACACCTTCCCCAACAAGGCCGCATCTACCTCAAACGGTTCCACCACCGGAGGACCAAGTGGTGTATGAGCCAATGAGGCCTATTCTCACTGAAACCACCACAGTGAGTAATCATGAGAATGTTTGACAGCTTTCCAATGCTTCAACTTCTTCCTCTGTAAAATACACAGATCAACATCACATATTTTACAGACTTTATATCAGAGTCCAATAAGCTGAATTATGTAAAACACATAAAAACATTGTCAATATTAGCCTTTTGTGCATATGTGTGTGGTACATGTACATATATGTTTTATTCATATATATGTTTGCATGGCCTGGGACACACTTGTTTGGATTTATGTAGAGACTAGGGGTTGATTCCATGCATCTTCCTTGATTCTTTCCACCATACTCCTTGACTGGCCAGGCTGGAGAATTTGTATCCCCTGTTCCACAGCCTACACAAGGCTGAACAGGCCCTGCGGAGCCAGGCCAGGCAGGCCTTGCTCCAGTGTTCCACAGTTGGGCATGTAGGGCCTCTCAGGCCCTTGGGAACCAGGCCAGTGAGGCTGAAGCCCCCTCTTCCTCAGATGGCCTTCAAATGTCTGGACAGGCCCAGGGAAGGCAGGCTGGTGAAGCTGCACCCCCATCTTTCAGGGCTAACCTCCCCAACACAGAACAGTACCTGGGAAACCTGAGCGGGGAAGTTGCACCACCTTCTTCCATGACTGGGCTCAGCATATCAGGACAGGCCCTGGGGAGCGAGGTCAGGAAACTGGGCCTTCTCTTCCAAGGATAGCCAACCCAGGGCCTGCCAGGCCAGGGAAGTTGTGATCCCTCCTAGATGTCTGGACTCCCCTGGACAGGATGGACCCTGATGAACCAGGCTGGGGATGCAGCATCCCCCTCCACCATGGATGGCCTCTGCAGGAGAGGAAAGACCTTAGGGAGCCAGGCCGGTGATACTCTGGTCCCCTCTTCCGTGGACAAGACCTTGCATGGTTGGACAGGACCCAGCAATGCTGACATACTGATAATAATCTGAATAGATTGCTGAAAACACCAATGCTGTCAAGATTATTTTGCAGTGGACTGTGGTCTGAGACTGCAGTCTGCCCAGCTCAGGCATTTTGATTGGCTGTTCTGTGAAGGCAGAAGAAGTACACTGAAGGTACTCTGCTTTGAACTTGAGAGTAATGGAAAGAGGTCAGTTTTCATAAAGGGCACACATTGTCTATAACTTTCAAAACCTACAGTCGTTGCATTTTTAGTGCCTCCTTGTTTACAAAGAAATATAATTCTACTCTTTTAAGTACAATACTTTGAAAATTCAAAAACTGTTTCATCCATACTGTACCAGATCCCAGTCATGTTTGTAAACCAGGAACCCTTTACAAACCCCTTTATAACTAAGACCAGAGCACAATTCACTCATTCTTTTCCTCTCACAAAAGAGCAAGGCGGTTTGTTTAACAGGTACCCTGGCCTACAGCTTCCTCACTGCCTTCTGAAGTTTACCTTCAGGAAAGTTAATCATTGGCAAGCTTCTGACTCGAAAAGGGAGGCCAAAAGTCACTTTGTTCCAATGCCCTGGCTGATAAAAGAAACACAAGAAAATGGCAATTTTATTCTAACAATTTTTGTTATGTTTATTACTACTTCTACTACTACTATGAATGTGTGTGTGTGTGTGTGTGTTGTATACATGTATGCAAAGGAAGTGTGGCACAGAAAACATGTGGAAGACAGAGGAACCTCTGTGGAGTTGATTCTCTCCTTCCATGTTTATGTGGTTTCCAGTGATTGAATACAGACTGTTCAGCCTGCATTCTGGGGCTTGCAAACACCTTTACCTGCTGAGTTATCTCATATGGTTCAAATTTCTTCATTTCTAAAATAGCATGGGTGACTGTAAGATATCAGGCGAAATGTTATGGAAGTTGCTACAATACAGGAAAAATGAGAATAAACAGATGAGAGTGAACTCTTAAGACCTATTATGAGGAAATATTCTTCAGATTAATGGTTAACGCTTTCTAATGATGAGCTTTAGTGTACACTAAAATACTGTTGAATGAAGAGATAAACTAATCTCATGGACTGCTCTCTTTCTGAGCCTATAGTTTTAAAAGCTGCTCAGGGTGTGTAAGGAGGGGAGAAATTCCTAAAAGATCTATATGCTTTAGAACTATGACTTCGTGCTATCCTTTTTATGTCCAGATCCAGTGTGCAGTTGGAGGAGAACAGGGGCACAGCCCATACATACACTTAAGTGGAAGATAAAAGGGATAGAGAAAAAAGGCAGAAGAGGTGGCGATGGTAATATAAGGAGCTTTCAAGAAAATCTGCTCAGCTGTCAGAATATCTTTCAGTTTATGGAACCATTTGGGGAACCACAGACTGACTTCCATGTGACTTTGAAAATGTGTGTGCCCTTTTCTTTTCTCTTCTTTCTTTGTTTTGTTTTGTTTTGTTTTTTTGAGACAGGGTTCTCTGTAGCCTTGGTTGCCCTGGAACTCATTTTGTAGATCAGGCTGGCAGAGATCTGTCTCCCTCGGCCTCCCAAGTGCTGGGGTGAAAGGAGTGTGCCACCACCACCTAGTGAATGTGTTCTTTTCTAAAGATAACTGGATAGTGAACTGTGTTTCCACAGTAGCAAGTTAGGAGAAATCCTGGACCTGTCTTCTCTTCTTAAAAGACTCTTGGCTTTGAACACTTGAATTTCATAGGTTCTAAAGGAAGTTTAATTTATAGACCCAACTTGTTTAGACAAGAAGATGAAAGAATACTTTGTAGCTAAAGAACTGAAGTGACAAAGTTGACAGAGGACTTGACTACAAATTATTGATCTTATAAGCTCTACTCTAATATCACTAGCATGCTTTAATTGATGATTATCAGAACATATGAAAAACAGGCAGAATCATATTGCAAATAAGTAAAAATGTCACTAGAGTATTAAAAACTATTCTTCTATTTTTTTTAAAAAAAAAAGCACAAAGAACAAAAACAAAAATAGTCCATGGAGTATGGACTGGGTTTGCAGCATGGAAAACTACCTGAACAACAGTATCACACATCAGACTTTTGATGAAGAGGAAATGCCTCTCTGAAATGGACAACTTTATGTTATCTCCTTTTACAAGAATGATTACATTTGAATTTTACATTATGGGTGCAATAAATCCAGAATTTACTGCCTGAATTATAGATCAAAGCAAATCAGAAAGTAATTAGTTCATAGAGTAAGGGACTGCTTATCAGAACACAAAGGAACAGGAAACCCTTGACTGTTATAACTTAAAATCAAAAGAAGAGGGAAAGCTATAGAGGGGTGGTTTGTCAGTAGGGTGGAAACCAACTACAACTATTCTTTTCTCTTGCAAATTAGTTTCCTTTCTTTCCTATTGCTAGATTTTCTAATCTGAAAATCCATTTCACTTCATTGCCTATGTCTCCCTGGAGGCTGCATATTCATTTTCTGGATATTAGATACCCTATTTACCACAGCCTGGAGCCTGAAGACATTTGCCTTGTTGGGTTTTTTCCCCACCCTATTCAACACAGAATTTCAGAGTGAAAATTACTGCTAAAGTGAGTGAGTGACAGACTCCTGTTGGGTCGCCAGGTTCACTATACATTTAAACTTTCTGTTATTATTATTTAGCATGTGAAATACCTGCTCTGCCTTCATCACGGGTGACCCCTCAGGGGATATCAGAGCTTCAGGAGGACAGGGATTAATATTAGGTTAATAACGGCTAACAACAGGATGAAGGCCGAAGGAAAACATATTTAGAAAGTCAACCAGAAGTTTATTTTATTTTAATGAAAAAGAATAATGAAAAGCCCTCTGCAGGGAAAATAAAATTTGATGAGGTTATTTAAACATATATGTAGGCCTTAATATTTCAAAAGTACTTTTTGTTAATAATGGGATTTAATATAATATGTGAATTTGGTCTTGAGTTACAGAGTGGCTAGAAGATAATCTTAGAAAACAGAACTCCTTTGCCTGCTGTGCAGTTAGAACAGATTCTAGGGTGCTGCCATTGCATGAGGTATTAAAGAGGATCCAGTGGGCTTCTTGTAAGACCAGATACTAAAGGACAAATGTGGAGTGAATTATTTAGGGAGATGACGCCCTCAAGCACAGACAGCTTTACTAAGCCTAGCTACTATCTGGTGAAGACTTACGCAGGCTGCACCAGTTAGTAACTTTCTAATTTTTATAATGGATTCTAAGCAAGCACTGTGACTGCACATTTACAAGGAAAAGAAAACCTAGAGGAATATTTACTCACTGAAGGTCGTATGGCCAGCAAAGATGCAGCTGGGATGCAGTCTGTATTGTGGTGCAGGACCCATCCAAACCGCTCAACCAGAAAGCAGAGTTCTCCCCTGCTTAGCCACCAAGGTCTACAGCCCTAGATAGCAGGCCTTTGCAGATATCAGTTGGTCTGTGTCTGGTTGTGGATACTTTGATTCAGACCTCCCTGACTTGAATCTTGACTCGACCCTAGTCTCTGATTTAGCTCCAACCTCTCCAGTTCATACACATCCTATTTCTATTGACTCTCACTTGGGATGACCACCCCTTTTCTCATTTAGGTTCAATACCTCAGATTCTGGTTAATATCAAGAGACTGGCCTAGAAGCAGCTCAGTACTGGTCAAATAAAAACAACCTGTCAAATTACAAATCAGGCAGAATGCTGGTGATGGAACAGGCAAATGATGGTGAGTATGTTTGAAACAGATAAGCGAGAGCATATTGGAAAAGAAGGCCCTGAGACAAATTTATCAGCCCAGTGAGTCAGGTATCAATTGATATCAATTGTGCCACTAGAGCCCATGTTAAGAAATGGGTCATAACTTTAGTTAAAGCAATTGCCTTGAGGGCAGCACCCAGACTATGTTAGAGCCTGTCTGGAAGGGGGACTGTCCATAGTCTTCTACAATAAAGAACTGGGACAGACAGAAGCAGGGCATCTGAGAGAGGACTTGACTAAAAAAGCAACTCAACACCTGCTGTTCTAGCTTCATGCTTCTGAATCAGGGACCACTACATATGGTTGATGCTGCCGGGGCAAGATTCCCTGCCTCCCTAAGCCTGTGCGCCATCTTAGTGGGAACAATGGGGTGGGGGGCTTAGGTTTTAGTGCTCTAAGTCCTAATGCCACCATTTACTATTACAATTGAGGTTTATCTCTGAAACTATATATCTCAAAACATTATTATGAGGAATGAATGACAATTAATTTCAATATTCTTTAGTAAATTTATTATGATAAATCTTAGAAATAACAGTCAGCATGAGCACAGGGTAAGCTCACATATGTATTTCTACTCTATAAGACTAATTCCTATGTAACTTAGATCATGTGTTTTGCAACTCAAACTCACAATCAATATATAAACCTGAGAATCATCACATATAATAACCAATTTGGGAACTCAGAAAGCAAATGTGAGAATTCATGCCCTAATTAAGCTAATGATTAATTCTTGGGTGATTTGGTTAAGGATTTAATTACAGAAAACCATATGCCTAAAGTCTGAAGCTTAAGCAGCCAAATGAACAACTCTCTGTCCTTAACTGATTAATTCTCTCCCTTCTTTGCAGAAGATACATGAGACCCAGTGGGTATAATTTACTCAAGACTTTGGCAAAGCTTCTTGAAACATTTTTTATAAGCAAACATTAGTAGGAAGAACAATGAAGGGACAGAGGAAAGAGCGCTGCCCTGAGTTGATGCAGTAAACCCCATGGGAGGCTCGTTGTTAGACACTGGGGCTGAAGAGAAGAAAGTGATTAGACACCTTGTGTCAGGCATTAGTCTGGTATTGTTCAGTATTTGAGATCCCTCCTGTATCTACAGTTTTATTCATATATAGTTTTGCATAACTTCGGAAAACCAAAGCCTGAAAGCACTTGTAAAATTTCAAAAATATATATTTTATATGGTCTAAATTTTATGCTGTAAGTCATATAGTAAAATCTTTTGTGGTTCCTTTCAGTTCCAACAGGGGCAGGAATTATCCTTTTTTCTAAAATACCAACCTCTTACCACATATCACCAATTAGTCTTCATTTTTTATTATTTATTTATTTATTTTAGACAAGGTTTTTCTTTCTCTAACTAGCTTTGAACTAGCTGTATTACTGAGGATGACTTCAAAACTTCTGATCCTTCTGTCTCCACCTCCCAGGTACTGGCATTACAGTCATATGCCACTGCACCTGATTTTATGTGGTACTAAGAACTGAATTTAATGAGGATTTTGCATACACAGGGCAAACACTCTACCAACTGTTTTATATTCCCAGGATTCTTGTAGCCATTTAGAAGTCGTGAGTTATTAGATCAGCTCTCATAGTATCAATGTTTATGTTTAACCCTTATTTTATTTAACTGTGATCCAAGTTTTATCATAGTAGTGTTGTGCACCAGGTTTCCTCTGAAATTGAAACATTCCATCCTGTAGAGAAGTTCCTGTCTTAAGGCAGAAACTAAACAACTCAAAATAGCTTCAGGAAGTCCCTGAAACTGATGAACTCACTAGGACTCTCCATGACCAAGTAAACAAGCAAAGATGCTGAGAGTCATGTGCAGATAAGCCTAGCTACAAAGAATACTCTCAGATAGACCCAGTAACCTAGAAAGAGATAGAGACCAGCCAAGTGCTCCAGAAGAGACCATGGCCAATTGAGCCAGCTAGAAAGGACAGTATTCACCTATTGAGCCGCCTGGCAAGTTGTGCAGTCTGCTCCAGGTTTCCACCTTCTGTGAGTTGTCACCCATCCTTTGGTTCTTTTGCTACTGCAGCTGACTTTGAGTCATTTCTGATCCTGTATTAAC
Organism: Ondatra zibethicus; assembly: GCA_004026605.1. NCBI lineage: Eukaryota > Metazoa > Chordata > Mammalia > Rodentia > Cricetidae > Ondatra > Ondatra zibethicus. Next base: position 9,815 of record PVIU01017250.1, read on the forward strand.
TTCTCCCCATATTCATTTAAATAACCTCAATAAAAACCCATGGGTTCCCTAAGTCACACTTTTATTGTATCTGTACTATAGTCTTTCTTGGGCTCCCAGTATTCATTGAGCAGACATGCATGTATGATGTGTCTCCTTGGGAAAGGTGCATCACACAATAGTAAATTCTTCTTATTTTTTGAGACAAGGTCTCATGTGAAGTCTTGGCTGACCTGGCAGTCACTATGCCCATCTACCTCTGCTCTTGAGTGCTGGAATTAAAAGCATTCACCACCATATTCATATATGCTTGTTATAATTATTTGCTGTTTTCATTGTTAAGTATTACTATCTGCTAAACTTTATCAGGTATACACTTGTATAGAAAAAAATAAACAGATGACATGTTCAGTACTATCAACAGCTTTCAGCATATTCTGATGTCATAAACTGCCTCTCCTTCACTAGGAGGAGACTATGTAATAATGTATTAAATTTGAATAAAGAGAGAAGTGCTATGAGCCAGTAGGATCAGTCAGACTGTCATGTCTTTCAGTGACACTGAGTTAGGTCATGACAATGAAAGTAATGTCTTTTGGGACGTGGACAGCTTAATAGAAGACATAATGTCTATATATAGATAAGAGTGAAGATAAGAATACATTCACAACATAAAAAGTACTTTAAATATAAAGCATTAAAGGTTATTAATTTTTATAAAGTTATAATAAAGGCAATGCTCACTGATTTAAGAATGATTCAATACAATACAGTCTGTCTATTTCAAGAAAGATCCTATTTAAAGATATATTTAGAAATAAAAAAAAATTCCATGTCGCTGTAAAGAGAATGTCATTAGAGAGAGATATCACCTGATTGAAGTTACCTTTCGTGATTATTGAACACTTTTCTTACCCTGCTTTACCCTTAGCCTTACCAGCCTAGTAAGACACAGATGAGCTCAAATCTGGCTCGATACAGAAATTTCCAGAAAAACAGCCTTTGTTCTCATAAATGCCTCCAACATTTCAGGGATTCCTAGAGTGCCAGGAGGTGTGAGCCTGGCATTCTTCTTCTCCTCCTGTCTATGCTGGCTTCTCTGTGATATGATGGGGAAAGGGAAGCACTTCTCCTAGGACCATTACACAAGACAGTTACTTCTTTCATGCCCTTGTCAGTCCTGCCCCTAAACTGTTTAACTATGATGTCCGGAGAAGTCCCGCAAAGCCTAGAATCCTTTGAACTATTTTATTTGCGTAAACTGGCCATAGCTTTACTTGTGGTGACACATACCCCTCCCCAACACCCATCATTAACTAGTTCCTTGAACTTGAGCAGTCTTTCGATTGTTTCAAGCAATATATTAAGACAAAACTGTGATGTGGATGCAGCTCTCTTCTGGTTCTCCCCCATAAGATTCTCTTGCTCAGGTCTCAGCCACAATCTTGGGAGAAAGCACCAGCCATATGGAGAAAGCATGGAGGTTTTCCAACCACCAGCGCTGTCTTATTTTCATCTACATTCCACATTGATTGCTAACTACGCAAAGAAAGACTTTAACATTCCAGCTCTCGGCAATGCAGCTGCCCAGTCAACATTTAGTCAAACAGCGGAGAAGAGCTCCTGGCAGATCCTGCCACAATGTAGAAAAAAAGTGAGCAAAGGAAATGCTGTTTTTGCCATAGGCCAGTGTTTGCAAATGGCTGCATTTGTAGCAGCAGTGATGCTCTTTCATCCGCCACATGTCTTTTCTTACAGCTCTGAGGCAGATGTTGACAGCCCTTATTCTATGTAGTCCTGGGAACATCAAGTCCACGTGTAAGCAGCCCCAATACTGTATAATCCTTCCTGATAACAGGCTCTTACCTTTTGTTGTAGATATTTCCAAATATGGAGCAAGGGAAGACACTTCCGGCATCAGGCTATCATCCTTATCACAACACTAAACTTGGTCCTATCAGATTTCTTGGGCACAGGCATTTTAGCTCATGTGAAAGATGCCTGTGGGCTGGGGCTGCGGATGAGGATCTGGCCCATCATTTCAGAGAGAAGACGAAAAGAAGATTGACTTAAAAACTCCTACCCCAGGCCAGATCTCCATCCACTGTATTTTATAAACCACCTCTGAAAGAGAAGCATCTAGGGGACTGCGGTTTCATTCTTTGTCATTTGATAAAGGGCAGGTGGCCAAGCAATACAAATAATAAAAAACGCTTTAAGGGAGAAATTTTCCTGTCAGAAAAGTACTTTATGAGGGTTCTGGGGCTACAAAAGAAGAGATTTTGGGAATTTCAATACCCCGTACAAAAAGCCCATTTACTGGGGACAAGATGAGTGGGTTACAGGAAAAAATATTTATGCTTTATAGAACTATAAAAAGCATGAACTAGAGGATGCTACAGCAGACAACTGGAAAATAATTTAAAGCTTCCACAGGAGAAATGCAGACAAGAACACAACTCTTTCTAAGAAATGAATGGGATCCAAAGACTTGTGCCACCCAGGCTTATCCTTTGACACCCTTTGGTACAGGCTCTGGACTGCATGGGTCATTCTGATGCATGAAAGTATTGCATTGCATTGTAGTTAAATAAGATATTCAGAATTTACAACAAGTGTGATAACTTTCTTTTTCTCTTTCCTAACCTAGCTCCACTGCAGCAATAGAAATTGAGGTGCTATAGATGAATGTTATAAATAAAAATTAATAAAGCATGTATAAATATATGCCATATAATGCATACCTCATAAATTCATTGCTTTCCCTTTGAGCTATGTTTGGTTTACATTTTGTAAAGGACATGTTTTTTTCTTCTTGTTAATGTTTAATTACAGTACCTATAACTTCCAACTCTTTAGAACTCAATGGCACTAGTCACTCTACCAGTTCCTGAGAGCACCTTATTTTATCTTCATGAAAACCCTTTGAGGCGAAAATAAGAATTTATTATCTTCAGATCATGATAAATTAAACAACTTGACCAAGACTGATATAACTACGTGTTCATGATCCCAACTTTTCTTATGATCTCAAATAATATCCTCTTACCTCCAGTCTTTTTTGCTCATTTAATTTTTTATTGTTTTTATTGAGCCATATATATTTCTCTTCTCCCCTCCCTTCCTCATTCCTCCCAGTCAACCCCATCCTATGATCCCCATGCTTCCAATTTATTCAGGAGATCTTGTCTTTTTCTACTTCCCATGTAGATTAGATCCATGTATGTTTCTCTTAGGGTCCTCCTTGTCTAGGTTCCCTGGGATTATGAATTGTAGGCTGGTTTTTCTTTGCTTTATGTCTAAAAGCCACTTATGAGTGTGTTCATATTATACTTGTCTTTTTGGGTCTGGGTTACTTTTGGGGGAGACCACTTGTTAGTTCCGGACTGCTCAGGCCAAAATATTCACACAAAACTATATTAAAACACTGCTTGGCCCATTAGCTTTAGCTTCTTATTGGCTATCTCTTACATATTAATTTAACCCATTTCTATTAATCTGTATATTGCCACGTGGCTGTGGCTTGCCAGCTAAAGTTCCAGCCTCACTCTCTGGTGGGGCTATGTGGCTTCTCTCTGACTCTGCCTCCTTTCTCCCAGTATTCAGTTTAGTTTTCCTCCCCACTTAGCTCTGTCCCCCTATAGCTCTGCTATAGGCCCAAAGCAGTTCCTGTATTAACCAACAAAATTCACAGCATACAGAGGGGAATCCCACATCAGGTTACCTCACCCAATATGATGTTTTCTAGATCCATCTATTTGTCTCAAATTTCAAAATGTCATTTTTCCCCCACTGGGTAGTAGTATTCCATTGTGTAAATGTACCACAATTTCCTTATCCATTCTTCAGTTGAGAGGTATTTAGGTTGTTTCCAGGTTCTGGCTATGACAGACAATGCTGCTATGAACATAGTTGAGAACATGTCCTTGTGGTATAAGTGAATAACCTTTGGGTATATACCCAAAAGTGGTATTGTTGGGTCTTGAGGTAGGTTGTTAACTAATTTTCTGAGAAATCATCATCCTGATTTCCAAAGCAGATCTATATACCAGCTTGCACTCCCACCTGCAATGGAGGAGTGTTCCCTTTACCCCACCTCCTCTCCAGCATAAGCTGTCATCAGTGATTTTGATCTTAGCCATTCCTACAGGTTTAAGATGGAATCTCGGAGCTACTTTGATTTGCATTTCTCTGATGGCTAAAGATATTGAGTATTTCCATCAGTGTCTTGCAGCATTTGAGATTTGTCCATTGAGAGTTCTCTGTTTGGGTCTTTAACCCTTTTTATTGGATTATTTGTTCTTTTGATGACCAATTTCTTGAGTTATTTTTATATTTTGGAGATCAGTCCTCTGTCCGATATGAGGTTGGTGGAGATCTTTTCCCATTCTGTAGACTGCCATTTTGTCTTATTGACAGTGTCCTTTGGTTTATAGAAGCTTCTCAGATTCAGGAGGTACCATTTATTAATTGTTGCTCTCAGTGTCTGTGCTACTGGGAAGTGATCTCCTGAGCCAATGCGTTCAAGTGTATTTCCCACTTTCTCTTCTATGAGGCTTAGAATGGTTGGTTTTATGTTGAGGTCTTTGATCTATTTGGACTTGAGTTTTGTGCATGGTGACAGATATGGATCCATTTTCATTCCTCTATATGTTGATATCCAGTTATGCCAGCACCATTTGTTAAATGTGCTTTCTTTTTTCCATTTTATATTTTTTGCTTCTTTGTCAAAAATCAGGTGTTCATAGGTGCATCTGTTTTTATGCCAATACCAGGCTGTTTTCAGTACTGTAGCTATATAGTAGAATTTGAAGTCAGGGATTGTGATGCCTCCAGAAGTTCCTTTACTGTACAGGATTGTTTTTGGCTAATCTGAGTTTTTTTTTTCTTTTCCATATAAAGTTGAATTTTTTGTTCTTTCAAGGTCAATGAAGAATTTTGCTGGGATTTTGATGGATATTGCGTTGAAGCTATAGATTGCTTTTGGTAAGATTGCCATTTTTACTATGTTAATTCTAAGACTTAAAATTATTGTTATACAGGTCTTCCACTTTGTTTGGTTAAAGTTACTCTAAGATATTTCATGTTATTTGTGACTATTGTGAAGGGTGATGTTTCTCTGATTTCTTTCTCTGTTCATTTATCATCTGTGTAAAGGAGGGCTACTGATCTTTTTGAGTTAATCTTGTACCCTGCTTCATTACTGAAGGTGTTTATGAGATGTAGAAGTTCCTTGTTACAATTTTTGGGGTCACTTATGGAAACTATCATATCATCAGCAAATAGGGTTTGACTTCTTGCTTTATGATTTGTATCCTCTTTTTCTCCTTTTGTTGTATATTGCTCTAGTTACAACCTCAAGAACTATATTGAATAGATATGGAGAGAGTGGACAACCTTGTCCCTTTCCTGATTTTAGTAGTATCGCTTTGAGTTTCTCTCTATTTAGTTTGATGTTGGCCGTTGGCTTGCTGTATATTGCCTTTATTATGTTTATATATGTTCCTTATATCCCTACTCTCTCCAAGACCTTTATCATGAAGGGATGTTGTCTTTTGCCAAAGGATTTTTCAACATCAAATGAGATGATCATATAGGCTTTTTTTTTACAACTTGTTTATATGGTGGATTACATTGAGAGGTGGTTTTTTTGTTTTGTTTTGTTTTGTTTTGTTTTTGTATTGAACCAATCTTGCATTTCTGGGATGAAGCCTACTTGGTCATGGTGGATGATTCTTCTGATGTGTTCTTGGATTTGGTTTGCCAGTATTTTATTGAGTACTTTTATACTGTGAGTGAGATAGGTCTATAATTCTCTTCTTAGTAATATCTTTGGGTAGTTTGGGTATCAGGGTAATTGCAGCCTTGTAAAGAGAGTTTGGAAATGTTTCTTCTGTTTCTATTGTATGGAACAATTTGAAAAGTATTGGTATTGGTTATTCTTTGGAAATCCTGTAGAATTCTGAGCTGAAACCATCTGATCCTGGGCTTTTTTGCTTGGAAGACTTTTGATGACTGTTTCTATTTATTTAGCACTCTATTTAATTTGCTTATCTGGTCTTGATTTAATTTTGGTAAATGATATTTATCCAGAAAATTGTTTGTTTTAAGTTTTTTTAACTTTGTGGAGTACAGGTTATTGAAGTAAGACCTTTTGATTCTCTGGATTCCCTCCGTGTCTGTTGTTACGTTGTCCTTTTTGTTTCTGATTTTGTTAATTTGGATATTCTCTCTCTGTCTTTTGATTAGTTTGGATAAAGGTTTGTCTATTTTGTTGATTTTCTCAAAGAGCCACCTCTTTGTCCTATTGATTCTTTGTATTTTTTTTTTGTTTCTATTTTGCTGTTTTCAGCTCTCAATTTGATTATTTCCTGCACGCTAGTCCTCCTGGGTGAGTTTGCTTCTTTTTGTTCTAGAGATTTCAGGTATTCTGTTAATTCACTAGTGTAGGATTTTTCCAGCTTATTTATGTAGGCATTTAGTGCTATGAACATTCCTCTTAACACTGCTTGCACTGTGTCCCATAAATTTGGGTATGTTTTGTGGCCATATTCATTGAATTTTAGGAATCCTTAATTTCTTCCGTTATTTCTTCCTTGACCCATTGGTGATTCAGGTGAGCATTGTTTAATCTCCATGTATTTGTGGGCTTTCTGAAATTAGTGTTGCTGTTGAAGTCACCATTTTAATCAATGGTGATCTCATAAGATACATGGGATTATTGCAATTTTTTTATTTTATCTGTTGAGGTTTTCTTTGTTGCCTAGTATGTGATCAATTTTTGAGAAGGCTCCATTTGGTTCTGCAAAGAAGGTATATTCTTTTATGTTTGGATGGAATGTTATGTAGATGTCTGTTAAGCCCATTTGAGTCATAACTTCTGTTAGTTCCCTTATTTCTCTGTTAAATTTCTGTCTAGAATACCTGTCAAGTGGTGAGAGTCAGGTGTGTGAGGTTTAATCTGTGATTTAAGCTTTAGTCATGTTTCTTTTACATATAAGGTTGTCCTTGTATTTGGGGCATTGATGGTATTGAGATTTCCTCTTGATGTACTTTTCCTGTGACTAGTATGAAATGTCCTTCTTAATCTCTTTTGATAGATTTTAGTTTGAAGTCTATTTTGCTAGATATTAGAATGGCTACAGTAGCTTTTTCTTAAATCCATTTGATTGGAATATCTTTTCTCAATCTCTCACTCAAAGGTAATGTCTATCTTTAAAGTTGAGGTGTGTTTCTTGTATGCAGCAGAAGGATGGATTCTGTTTTTGCATCCAATCTGTTAGCCAGTGTCTTTTTATAGGTGAGTTGAACCCATTTGTATAAAGAGATATTAATGACCAGGGATTAAAAAATGCTAGTTTTTGTTGTTAATGATGTTATTATGTATGTTTTTCCATTCTTAGGGATTGCTAGTTTTTGTTGTTAGTGATGTTATTATGTATGTTTTTCCATTCTTTGGGATTTGCTGCTATGAGAACATATATTGTCTGTGTTTTCGTGGATGTAGCTAACTTCCTTTGGTTGGAGGTTTCCTTCTAGTACTTTGCATAGGACTGGGTTTGTGGCTAGTTATTTGTTAAATCTGGTTCTGTCATGGAATACCTTGTTTTGCCCGTCTATCCTGACTGAAAGTTTTGCTGGTTATAGTAGTCTCGGCTGGCATGTGTGGTCTCTTAATGTCTGCATTACACTTGACCAGGCTTCTGGTTTTTATTGTTTCCATTGAGAAATCAAGTGTAATTCTGATAGGTCTGCCTTTATATTTTACTTGGTCTTTTACCTTTGCAGCTCTTAATATTCTTCCTTTACTCTGTATTTTTAGTGTTTGATTATTTTGTGGCAAGGGGACATTTGGGGGGGGGGGGACAGTCTATTTGGTGTTCTGTAGACTCATATCTTCATTTGCATATCTTTCTTTAGGTTGGGAAAGTTTTCTTCTATGATTTTGTTGAATATATTTTCTGTGCTTTTGAGTTGAACTTCTTCTCCTTCTATCCCTATTATTCTTATTTTTGGTCTTTTCATGATGTCCCATATTTCCTGGATATTTCATGTTAAACTTTTGTTTGATTTAACATTTTCTTTGGCTGAGGAGTCTATTTCCTTTTTTGTATCTTCAGTGCTTGAGATTCTCTCTTCCAACTCTTTAATTTTGCTGTTTATGCTTGCATTTGTGGTTCTTGATCATTTTCCCATATTTTACCTATCCAGAATTCCCTTAGCTTGTATTTTTTTATTGTCTCAATTCTGGTTTTTAAGTCTTAAATAATTTCTTTCATCTGTTTGATTGGTTTTTCTTGGTTTTCTTTAAGGGATTTGTTGATTTTTTCCAATTTTTTTGTATGTCTTTTTCTCTATTTCTTTGAGAGAATTTTTCATCTCTTCTTTCAGGTCCTCACACATTCTCCTAAAGTTACTTTTTAAGGTCATTTTCTTTTGCTTCATCTGAATTGGTGTGTTTAAGTCTTGCTGTTTTAAAGCAACTATTTTTTGTTGTCAGGTCATGTTTTGGTGTCATGTTGTTCTTTGTGGTGTTGAGTGTTTGTTTTTACCTTATCTACCCATCTTTTCCTCTGATTGGTGTAGTTGGGGCTGTGTCTGTGGTGATCACTTTTCCAGGTGCCAGTGGATCCAAGGCTCAGATGCTTCTTTCTCTTGGAGGGGTTAGGGCCACAGTTCCAGTTATCCTCGATGTCACTTGACATTCCTAAATGTTGCTCAGTGCTTTTAGAGGTCACTCTACAATCCCCGAGGTTATACAGGCCTGCTAACATGGAGGTTGCTGGCTTGGGCCTACTCCCATGGAGTTCACTGGCTTAGGCCTGGTCCCACAGAGGTTGCTGGCCTGTGCCTGGTCCCATGGAGGTTGCTGGCTCAGGCCTACTCTTGTGGAGGTTGCTGGCTTCTGCTTATTTAATTTTAAGGAGAACAATTACACAGTATGCCTCCACCAATGCGGTCTATAATACATGTTTCAGCCCCCTCTTATTTAACAGGTCAGGAGGTTTGACTTTTAGAAAAGGAAATAATTATGAGTAAATTCCAAATTTAGTCACAATAAGAAGGATGGGTCACTAACAGTATTCCAGTCTGTCTAGGAGTTAACCACAAAATCACTGATTGATGCTTTGCCTGTATCATGATGCCAGTGATTCCAAAAATCAATGTAAATGTACACTTCACACTTGAGGTGATCACTGTTGGTCCCAAAAATTCATCTTAAATATGTTGTATGTTTTAAGTATTGGATGTTAGATTATTTAATGTGTTCTTTTACAGGGATGGTGTCTAATTCTAAAAACAGAACAGACAACAGAAATGTGCAAATATGGGTTATCAAATGTTCTTCAGAGAATTCACAGAGCTGTAACTGAGGTCAACGGATGTCAGCCAAAGTGAAAATTTACCCATAATATTGCCCTGAAACTTTGAAGTTCTTTCCTTCAATGAGAATTCATATTCTTCCTCTGTCTCTGTACTGAATGTGTGCCTCCTTTGACCAATAAAATGTGACAGAAGTAATTCAGTATTTGTTCCAGGAAGGGCCTTTTAAGTTCTTCTTTTACTCTAAGGAATCACATAAGCCAGTGAGAAAGATAGTGTAGAAAGAAGTATAGATTGATGACAGGTTCCATAGGGATGACAGTCCACACCTTTCGCCATTTCACCAATTCCTGGAACACCAGGATGAGGATAAAGTAGACCATCCAGCTCTAGCCCAGGCAACACTTAAAACAGTAAGGAGTATGAATGGCTTCAGGGCACACAGAACAGTATGAGCATCATACAGACCAGGAGACAGACATCATTGTTCTGAACCACTAATTTACGAATTGGTTTTTCTGTCCACGGAGAGATTGATTCAGTGTTGTATTAAATCTAAATGAAGTTTGGCTCATATCACCTTTGCCTCCAAAACCACTACCCAAAAGTGATTTTTAAAGCTTAACCTTTGCATGCCAACGATAGCACTAACAACCTGTATATTTATAGGTCACTTGGGATTTTCAGACATAGACCAGATATTAAGTGTTCCTCAGAATTAACAAAACAATAGAGCATCATTACCACAATTCCATATTGATTACTTTGCCTAAAAATGTCTTCTGCCTACCATTGTTTTGGTTATGATAAGAGTTGTGGAGTTTAGGTTTTGTTGTTGTTTGTTTGCTTGTTGGATATAAAACAGGGACATCAGAGCCCCCACATGCCTCCACGGAGATGAAAGACGCCTCTCGTGCCTTCTTATTCCATGCTAAGCCTCAAATCTTTTACTCCAACCTAAGGAGTGTGAAAATTCAAAACTCTTAAAGCCGTGAGTCACAAGAAAAACAGTAAATACTTGGACACACTTGTGCTGAATTTAATTTGCAATCACTTCACCCTTGAGCTGGCCGTGTCATGGCACTTAGTGAAGAACTAAGTGTGGCCTTCAAATGTCACTGGTTCAATGCTTACCAAGTACTGCTTTAAATCTACTGATTAGTGTTTTGCTCTCTTATGCTTTACATTTTTTCCAAGTACCAAAAAAAAATACAATAAAAGAATTCTCTAGCTAAATAATGTCTGGGTAAGACCTGTCTTATTTCAAGTATTTAGTATTAGGGAGAGAAAATAATTTTTATTTTCTGTGGAATAGTTGCTAGTAAATGTTTAACATCCAGATCTCTGATAAAAAATAAATGTGTGAGTGCCTCACCTTATTATAATTTTAATGATAACAAAATATTTGTATCACAGAGTTTATAAAACATAACATAGCATAAGACTATTCTAAGTTCCATGTACCAATTTATTGGCATTGAACATTCTCATTAACTTTTTACTGTTTAAAAATGCTGCATTCTTTTATCTGTAGTTAATCTATGGTGCAATTCAATTATGATTTGGCAATTAGAATATCATCCAATATAGTAAACATTTTATCAATAAGTGTATTATCATTTAACATTATATGTGGTCTATGATTTAACTAGTTCTCATTTTTCCACAAATTATAACCATTAAATACAAATTTCAGCTCCAGCACTAAACATGACATATGATTAAGTTTCATCTTCATTATTACCACTTTCATCATTGTCTAAGTCTAGACAATCAACAAAATAATAAGTCAAACTCTTATCAAAGCATTTACAGATCCCTATGGCACAATGCCCTCACCATGGCTAACTTTAGTCTGTCAAAGTAACATCAATCATTCTGAGTTAGAAAAACATATGCAGGAGCTTCATGCTAAACACTGTCTGCAGGGTTGGGGATGTGTCTCAGTGAGTAACAGCACGAGAACCTCCGTTCAGATCCCTGGAACCCACGTAAAACTGGATATGGTAACAGACATCTGTAATCCCAGTATTTCTATAGCAAGAAGGGAGGTGGAATCAGGACATCTCTGGTAGCTCACAGGCCAGCTAGCATGACTTATGTTGCAGTAAACAAAACTCATCATATCAAACAAACCCAAGTTGAGAACTGACAAGTCAGTTTGTCCTCTGACTTCCATTCAGGAGCTGTGGCACAAACAAACTCTCACATACACAAACACACATACATGTCATATGCACATATGAATTAAAAAATACCTACAACTATACATTCAAAGGTGTGAATACTTCAAAGAATAAGCCAAATAGTTAGAAAGTGATTGATATTAGGGATTACTATCTTTTGCTTTTAGAATAATTCATTTTATCTTTAATTCTATATGATCTAATTTAAGATAATAATTGTGATTAACAACTGGTATATATAATACCTGAAAGATTTGCTATCAGCTCTGTGGTCCTGTGTTAGCTAAATTCAGCACATGTTGTTCAGGTATAATTTAATGGAAACAGTTAATCTGTTTTTATAGTTTCCCCTCCCTCCTCTCCTCTCATGACCTCCTACCACCTCCCTTCTATACCCCTTTCCCTTTCAATCCTTCCCTGTCTCCATTCAGAAAGGGACAGATCTCCCACAGGAGTCAACAAAGCATGACACATCAAATTGAAGCAGGACTAAGCTCCTACCCCTGCCGGAAAACTTTTTAGCAAAGCTACTTCTAGACTGAAGTTAGACACAAGCTGAAAGGAACAGCAAAAGAAAGCTAAAGTCAGAGAAAGAAATACACAGCTTTATTATGTGGTAATGGTATTTTTTTGCATTTATCTATTATACTCCCATGTGCTTATGTAATACTTGTAGATATTTTTAAAAATATATTAATGTTTTTTAAAATTTGCTTTTATTACCCACCATGAAAAAAAGTGTTTTATATAAAATTCTGATCCATCACAAGTTTCATAAACATAGAGCTAAACTTGTGTGGTTCTTAAAATATAGTATTGTTTTTCATTATCTAATGAGAAAATTGTAGCACAAGGAGATATAGACAAGCAGTTTGGATGGAGGAAGGAAAATGACACTGAACAAGAAATCATATGAAATGTCACCTGTTTAAACACCAACCATTAAAGTCACCTATTTCAGGGATCAACAATTATCGTTTCTGTGTGAGTGTTGTGTGGAACCAGACAGTGCTCAGCTTTCCACAAGCAACCTCTGGACTCCACAGCTCTGACTCCAGAAGCTTCCTAGAGCTCTCCTTGCAACTAGAAGTAAACCCTCCTAATTACCAAGCCAGGTCCAGGACAGTAGTGCTGGAATACCCTGAAATTCTAGTACTGTGTGATGCTTGGGGAAACTTCTAGAAGACTGATTAACACATAGAATAATACCCCCTTCGGCTGTTAGAGCATGTAGAAAACACTTCCTCGTGTTTACTGTGTAGACTCTCCCCACTCAGAAAATCCTTATTCAAGATGAAACTTTCATACTTGGAGCTGGCCAAGTTTGCAGGTGTTACACTAAGCCACGAATTCTCTCCCACTCCTGGTTTTATTGGACAGCAGGCACATGGTTTCCCCGAGACATTCCGGAATGCAAAACGCTTTCTGTGACTGAATGTCCTCCGAGGCCTTTACATTAATGTTCTGCTTTTGGTTTGTTTGACTTCTTTTCTAGACAGTAACTTCTTTGAAAGCAGGGAGGGTACCTAATTCTTCCCAGTGTCCTCTGCAGATCACAGCACACACCCTAACCTGCCTGCTTTAAAGTACCTTAGAGGACTGTTCATGGCAAAGCCAAAGGTGTCTGCCTTCTTCTTTTGGAATGCATGAGGCAAGAATCCAGACTCATTCAATCTTTTCTCTTCTAGGTAAAAATCACGGAAATCAATGAAGCAAATAAACCCTGTATTTATTTAAAGGACTTTTCCCATTAATGAATAGATTTCTTGTTAATTTGACAAGAAGGTGAAGTTCAGCATGAAGAAGCAGAAATGTTCAGCAGGCTGACTGCAAGTGTCAAAAACAAGGTTAATAGATTCCGCAGTCACGCTGGGTGGTATATTAAGGAGAGCCAAGGATGGATAAATACAAGTGAGTGGGCTGAAGAGTTGAGGAGCATTTGTCTATTCGCCTTCAGTATTCATTCTTAAATGATGAGAAAGAGTTCTTTCTGTGTTTGCCTATATCTCATGCAGAGTGCTAAAAGTGAGCTAGTACAAAGTGCTGACTCCACCCTTATAACGTCACAGTCAAGCAGGCAAACACATACCACTGTTATCCCTGGCCAGGGAAGAGTCACCAGTATTTCTGTGTCAAGCCAGGAAGAAAGCAAGCAGATTGTATTAGACATTTGCTATGCGTGAAACAGTGGCCAGGTGCCTTGTGTATTTTCTCTCATTTGCTGTGCTGGCTGTGAGGTGTAATTACTGTTTGCTTGTATGGCTGTGGGTCTTATCTTTCCAGTGAGCTTATAAACTCGTGCCTTTAAAGTCTTCATGCAGCCAAAGTAGCTGAGCAGAGTAAATAAAATGTGGGAGAAACAGTTCCCAAAGAGAGTTTTAATTTTTGCATTCAAGAATTGCTTCTTTAATGCCTTTGGATTTTATACTGTAATGATCCTTTGCTGTAATTTCATTATCCAGTGTCTTTTTAAGAGCCCTAATATCCCCACTTGTCCCTTCTCATCTCTAAACACCCATGTACTCATATGTACTCTCCTGATATTCCTTCCCACTCTCCATCGCTCCTTTAACAGCTGAGATACATTACCCAATTTTATGCACTTTCACCTCCTCTGTACAATTTATACTTATCATTCAAAAAATCACAAGTGTTGAAATATTTAAGGAGAGAGCTAGTGATTTTTCACACCTACTATATCAGAAGTACCACCTAATAAATCAATCATGTCTTGTTACTGAAATAATCTTTCATGCAAAGTTCATTTTCTACCCAGCTGGTTTATATGTTGCCTAAGCAGTCTCTGCTTCAACCTGAAGTCGAATTTTCAAATTCTGTATGGTATTTCCATCATATAGTCACACAATGTATAGATAGATATGTGTAGAGTTGAAAACATACATAGAATAATCTGGATATCTATAACATATAACATGTTTTATTATATATTTTATATTAATATAATCATTATAGGCATATATGTAAATATAATATATTAATATATTATTCTAGATCATTCTATGTTAATGAGACACTGAATTCCTGGAGACAATGGATTTGTATTTCATGACATATCACAGGAGTGCAAAAGTTAGTTTAAAGTCTTCTCCAGGTCAAATGAGTGTGGCACACCTACCTGTAATCCCGGCACTGAGGAGATGTGGGTTTGAGGTAAAGCAATAAGAGGTTCACGGTTACTCTTTTTTAGCTCTATAACAAAGTCAATGCCAGTCTACAGTACAAAAGACTTGGGAGGGAAGTTTAAAAGAAGGAAAGAATGAAAGAAGGAACAACGTACAAATGAGCAAACGAATAAATGAGCGAACTGACCAGAGGACTGGCCCAGTGCTGACTTCCTTTTCATCCTGTCACTGGAGTCCTGCAATGAAGTTCAGATTCATGGCTGATAGTGAAACCCTCTTACCAATGACCACCTTCAGAAGACTAAATGGCAGAAGTGAAAAAAAATAGAAAACAACCCTGTCTATCACAAAAGGGTTAGTATCATACATTAACTGAGGTTAAGACATTTTTTTTAATACCAAATTTACACCAATAGCTGAGTAGTGGTGGCACATGCCTTTAATTCCAGCATTCCAGAGGCAGAGGCAGGTGAATCACTGTAAGTTTGAGGCCTGCCTGGTCTACAGAGTGAGTTCTAGGACAGGTTCCAAAGCTACACAAAGAAACCCTGTCTCAAAATACAAACAAACAAAAACAACAACAGGAAACAGTAACAAATTCACACTATTAACAAAAGAATTCGAGATGAAACGGTGGTTTGAACCAGTGTCATTTTGGCATCAAAGAGAGCTTCCATGACTGCAATAACCTCTTTCAGAGCACGTGTCCGGACAGCTTGAGACGATGCGAACATTTGGGCTCATGGGTAAGGTATTCACAGTGTTCAGCTCCAATCTTTCTTTTGTTCTTGACTCTTAAAAAAGCAACTGATTGGTCACAAGGTGTCCCTGCCTTCTGTTGCTCCATACATAGTCTACCTTGGCTGCAGTCACTCTAGACAACGTGTCCTGCTTGGTAAGCCATGTGCTGTGGCCCAAAATAAAACACTTCATGTGACATGTACAGTCAATTTAACTTCTTAACTAAAGAAAGAGACAGGCATAACAGTGATTTTAATTTCAGTTCTTCTCAAATGAAGATGAATACCAATAGGATGTGCATTGAAATACACATTAGGCTTGATCATTTCAGGACTAACGGCTTACTTTGGATGATCACTAAGAGAAAGAAGGCTTCCAGGGCCAAACTCAGGGATCTAAACTAGCTTGTCTGTATCCAGGAGGCACATGGCCAGGGTTTGGTGCCCTAAACAGTCTTATCTAATTCATTATTTTCTAAGCATGTCAAATCTTCACAATTTTATTGTTGGGCTCCCCACTGATGCAGGTTGTCAAGGTTATTTCTCTGGAGAACTGACTCACATCTATACTCTAGCACTCATGACATTGGCTCTGAAACTCTCATGATTAAACAAGCAAGAGATCAATGCATTGAAATACCAAACAGCCATGATCTGTGTGGGATGGTTATATGTAGCAGCATTTAGAATTTAGGGAAGAAACAGAGTTTCTAGAAATAATTACTGCACTAAATAGGTGAAATAAGTAATTGGACAAACTTTGTTAAACACTGCAGTAGTTTTGCAGAATTTTTTTGAAAAGAGAGGAAATAAAATCAAATAAAGTCTAAATCTAAGCAAAAAAAATATAGCGCACTCTTCATAACCTCCGCTTATATTCTAATATCAAAGTTGTAGTACAAATGTACTTTGAATGATAAACACATTATCAAGGTTTATTTGGATAAGATAAAATCATATTTTTAAAAATAATAAATAAAACTAGGAGATTTTTGTCCTTAAAACTTTATATATTGGTCCAGATTCTCTTATATCGAGTTTCTGACATTTCTGAAGACCCTATGAATTTAAGTAACTACAACTGGAGGATCTCTGCCTGCTAGCTGCATCCCTCATCTCTTGGGAATCAGCAAATGCCTTTCTCTCTCAATAGATTGTGACCATGAGCTTCCTATACCAGTTATTAACTCAAAACTAATGGGAAACAGGAAAACTCAAAGGGATGACAAATAGCAGTTTATCTCCAAAAGGAGTATCAGAAAATACAATAATTATGTCAGGATTATACTGTGATTACATCTAAGGCAGGGCTCAGATTGGATTTATTTTTAAGCTGAATATCTTTCTATGGCTGTATGCAGCCCCTCTGTGTGTCCCGCTGAACAGCAGCTTGGAGTGAGATTACATGGCTTCCATTAGCTGCAATTGTAGAGAGTGCTTGAATTTGGCTTGTTTTGAGAAATGCTTATCAAAATGACCCGTTTGGATATGTATCCAGCTGCACCTCGATCACACCTTCATTCGTGTCATTGTGAGTATATTCAGGTGACAGGCAAATTGTACCAAATGATAAGAAGTTAAGATTGATTTCCTGTCTTGGTTGCTGATTGGTTACCACTGTGGCCCAACCCTTCTGCTTTTTCTGCCTCAATTTTTAGCCCAAAACCTAAAAGAACTGATTTGAGGCACGTTCCCTATAAGGCAGCTGTCTTCCAAGCCCGAAGCATAATCATTTCTGATTGTTCTACAGGCATTTTTTAAGCAACTGAAAAAAGTCAGTTTTATCCTTCCGTTTTTAGCAGAAGCAACACAAATTAGCCGTCATGTTCAGGATGGAATCTTGATGGCATGTCTAGTCTTTATATCCTGCTCTTTTACAAGACAAATGATCTTCATTTCTTCCCAATATCCCACAAATTCACAAGAAATGGAGTCTCTTTTATAGCCTTTTATCAGCTTGGAAGAGACTGTTAAATCTGTGACCATCCCCAAATGGCAGAACCCCCAATATGTGTGTCACTGTGGTCATTATACACTGAGTGACAACTTACCATGTCTGTCACAGGAACTCAGATTTTACCTTACTTTTTTTTAATATGTAGAATACTTCCATGCTGTAGTTTCATTGATTATTTGTCTGTTTAATGCTGTCTCATCACTTGGAGAAAATGCATGCTGTTAAATAGAATAGAATTAGAGTTAAATTAAGCAAGTGAAGAAATTATAGAAAACTGAAAGGAAAATAAAATTGGGAACTAAATTATTACATAAAAGACTTCCTTGATTTTATAGATTTGCTTAAAATTGGATATTGAATTGCCTCTGAAAGTTTTAGTGCCTACTCATTGATCTGACTTTTGTTTCCTGAAGCTACCCATAAGTCAAAACCCTTTTCCACAAGGAAGTCCCTCAGATAGGCAAAAAGAGCTACTGAGTCCTCCAGGCTGAAACAGAATAATAATCTTACCCATTGCCCAGAAAACATTATAAATTTCCTCACCTTTATAGGAAAAATTCTAGTCTGTTTGGTTGTTTCTAAGCTTGAGAGGCCGGGGAATTTGATTTCCTAAGATAGGTTTACTTAACTTTTCTTTAAGTAGAATAGATTTTGACATGGAATTGAGTCATTTGTGAGATAATGGCTAGACTGAGCATTGCAAGACCTCAGTGGCTGCCAAATACATCTTTAAAACTTTCTCTCCAGACCTAAGGGAAGTCAGGAAGCATTGCTAAAACCC
Source organism: Ondatra zibethicus (assembly GCA_004026605.1). Taxonomy (NCBI): domain Eukaryota; kingdom Metazoa; phylum Chordata; class Mammalia; order Rodentia; family Cricetidae; genus Ondatra; species Ondatra zibethicus. The sequence goes on from PVIU01017250.1 coordinate 27,925, forward strand.
CTCCTAGAGATCTGCAAAAGGCTGCCATAGATGCATAGCACCCAAACTACTTAGAACTGGGAGACCTTAGCAATTACTATTCTTTCCTACATACTTGATAGAACTGCACCAATCAGAGAGGAAGATACATTCCATTTTAAAGTTTTTTTTTCTTGTAAAAGAGGTTGCATACAAGGATTCATTGGGCAGTACATTGAGCAGGCTCTGGTAGCTGTGATTCCGACAGTGTCAATGTTGTAGTTCAGCCCAATGGGCTGTTAGGTGGACTATGGCAGTCTCTCTCCCTGTTCTGCATTGTTTTTTCCAAAGGTTGGCATTTAATGACAAAGAAGACTTTGTCTAGCAAGGACAAGAAAGAGAAAGAAGTGTCTACACCCCCATGCTGAAACCCCTTGTGAACATCACAGGCCATTCTGAGGGAGAGAAACAGTACATTTTTTTAAAGGTCAGCACATTTATATCTCGCTGAAGTCATTGCATTTGGAAATATTTTAGAATGCCTTCAAGCCCATGCCCACTCCCTGACACTCCCCATCCCACAGGCAGGAAACAGCCACTGTTTTCATCTCCATTGATCCCACAGCATAGCAGTCGGAACCACGTACCATCTGGCAGTTTGAAATATATTTGAATATCCCTCAAATCAAGTGGCAATTATGCATCAGCCAGCTGTGATCTTTTCCCATTCATTGCCACCTTCTCTGAGATCATTCAATTAGACATTTTAGAAAGATTTGGGATGAATCAGACATCTCAGATCAGAGGTAAATTTGTTTCCCAAGGTACAGTCCAGAGTAATTAGCATTCACGAGTCCCAAGCATCAAAAATATTCACAAAACACATTGTGTGTGGGGATGAAGTACCTTCTAAGTACCTCTGCCCTGACATCAAAAATTTCACAAGTGTTTCAAAATATTTCTTTTCATCTCCATCTTCTCAAGGTTGAGTGGTTCTGTGTTATAAAGCCTTTGATAGGCGGCATGGTGATGGTGTCCACGGCAGTAAATGCAATGTTTGTTGTCTTGACAACAAGACGCGAAGGGAAACCTGGATTCAGGCACTGCTCAAACTCCTCGTTCAAACCCTGGCCTCTGGCCTTCTTCAAAATCTGCTTGCCAGAGCACTAAGACACCAGTTTTTCTTACTTTGTGTTAGTCATCTTAGTGTGATACTTTGAAAGATAACCACAGGACCTCTGGTCAAGGGAACACCAGTCTTCTGATAAGTACCTAAGACACCTTGATACATGATCCTCTAAGTGCAAAACCTGAAAAAGAATCAAATGACACAATCAAAACTCCTAGAAGGACAATAAATACAATCATACAAGAAACATGAAACATGTAATCCAAATGAATAACAACTATATATAGTTCAGAAGTTTGCGTGAGAGGTGAATTATATAGAAACTGACAAGCTTGTTACTAGAATAAGCTGGTACATTACATGGCGCAGGGTCATGTTCACACTGCAGGAAAGTGAGTGCAGTTGTAGCAAACTACTGGTCTATACAGCACAGCCTGTGTCTTCTGAAGATGAAAGTACATTTACCTTGTTTGAACTTTTAAGTTAAAACATAATTATGTCACTTCCTTCTCTCCCTTTCCTCCCTCTAACCCCACCCATGTTCCACACCATTCTCTTTCAAATTGATGGCCTCTTTTCCTTTGATTGTTGCTACATATGCATACTTTATGTGTGTGTGTATAAATTATATATAGTTTTAAATCAGTCCATAGACAAGATTCATCAGTATTAACTTTGTAGACATTATTATAAGTTCTCAGGAAAATATAAGGGAACACTTAAGTGGAAAATGGTCTTCATTTCCCAGAGTAGAAATACCAAAGTATATAATTGATAGAATAAGAGATGAATGTTTAAATTATTTAAGTAGAAGTTTATGAACAATAAATTTGAGTGATAATAAGTGAGAATCCTGTACTTCTTATCATATGAGAAAAATTGAAAGGTGAATTCTAATATTTGCATGTGGAATAGTCATTACAGTAGCATGACTTATAGACTATAGATCAACCCCTAGATGAACTAATAGAAACACCAGAAATAGTTGATTCTAAGAAATGGAGCTGAGATAAGGGAAGGACAGAACAAGGGACTATATACTTTTCTGTTACAACCTTTTTTATGTTATTTGATTTTATAAAGTGCCCATGGGACTAGATGTTTCCAACACCGTCCTCGCCTATTTGCTCTGTACCTTCAAGAGCAATTTAGACAGATAGCTCCAACTAAAGCAGAACCTGAGAGAGCTCTCCAGAGCCTCTTGCTGAGAGTCTGCCAATATCAGGAACATTTCACTTAGTTCAAGGTTAGAGTGTACCATTAAGATTTGTAGATCTCTTACTTTTAGTAATGGCCGTTGATCTTAGACTGAAGTTGGAGGTACTACCAGTTAGCACCTGACTCCTAAAAATCTACAGATCAATTCACATGTCTAACCATACCCACTTGGCCTTTACAATGAAACTGTGATTCCAGCAAGATAAAGGCCCAGCAAAGAAATGTGTTTAAGAGAGTAAGAACAGTGACTTCATACAAGCCTAGATGTTTTGTTTATATGTGAGAAGGTGGTTTTGATAAATGATTTTTCTGTTTGTTTGGGTTTTTTTTTATTGTTTTTGCGGTTTTTCTGTTTGGTTTTGTTTTATTTTTGACAAGGTCTTGCTTTATAACTCAGCTAGTTTGGAATCTACTATGTAACCCAGCCTGGTTTTGAACTCACAGCTATCAGTTTGTCAATGTACCACAGGCTCAGTCAGGTTGAGACTAGGAGACCCATCACACCTAGATTAAATTCATATTGCTTTTAGTGTCTCTACCCTTCTCTCTCCTTTATCCCCCTGCCTCCTATAAAGGGGAGACCTTGGAATGAAGCTTTGTGGCAGAGTACTTGTTGGGCATTTATGAGGCCCTGAAAAAAAATCAAAGAAATCATATTTTGCAGATAATGGAAGAAGTTAGGAGAACTGCACATTATTTAAAACAGAAATTATGTCTTATGCAATATAGTGCAGTACAAGGGCCATTTGCTTAGCTCAATGGAGTCACAGCTTACCAAAGGCTGTAGATTGCTGCACCTGCTCAGTAATAAGAGAACTGAGGACCACATATCACTAGACTAGTGGTAGTTGTAAATTCACAACTGAAAACACAGTTTCTTCTGAATGTGTATTATTTCCCATCATGGTAAAAGCTGTCCATTGTAATCTGAACCATTGTCAGAGAGCCATTGTCTGTATTCAGATTGGTAGCCTCAGACTCATATAAACAATAGCTAATCTTCACTGACCACCCATTCATTATATGTTAATCTTTGCACAGGAACTGGCTCATACATTCCTCATACTCTGCTATTAGCCAAGTCATTTTACTAGCAATAAAAATGTGGATCAGCAAAATCAATTTAATCAGGTAACCTTGGTTAGTATGTCTGTGTTGTGAGCCAAGAGTTTACTTGTTACAGAGGGAAGCGACCTGTGAAATCACTTAGCCTAAGTTATAATTTTATAATAGGCAATAATTCTGAATTACAGAAGAAAACTAACTTTCAAATTTGCGCAGCTGGTTAGTACCAGAGCCAAGATTAGAACCCACAAATTCTGGCTTCTTGTCCAATTCTCTTTCAACCACAGAAGGTCACAAAATGTTAAACTTGTTAAGACTGTACATCCCATCTGGATTTCTTAAGAGCCAGAATAGTAAGTCTCAACACTAAGTTAGCTCAGGATCTGGGGAACTCTAATACCACCAAATGGTACCACACTTGCCTGGGGAGCCTTTTTCCCCAGCTTGATAGGGTCCCCTCAAAGTAGATTAATTTTTCTTCACATACCTTTAGGGTTGAAGAAATATTTCTTATAATTTATTAGTGATTAAAATGAAAACTTAAATTACTACACTGGGAAATTTGTATATAATAAAACTAAAGCACAGAGATGAAAATTCCATAGAAGCCATTTTACTGTGACAACCAGTTCATGATCTTAAATTGGTGGTTAAGTCAACAAAGCTCACACCCATTCTTTTAAAACAATGTGCTCAAAATTTATGTATTTATACATAAATCCTTGGTAACTCAAGGCTACAAACAAACACAAAGGAATCACAAAGAATTACTGACACAATTCACCTTTTCTAAATAATATTAAATATTAAGAATGGCTCCTTACTTATATTAGCTATCATAATACCAATGCAAACTTTCATAGAAAGAAAAGATTTATGAGAAAGCATTTACAATTAGCTTAGAAAAAGCATTTAAGTAAGATATTGGAAAAAGAAAACCAATGATTCTTTATTTTAAAAAAAGAAAAGGGGATAGATGAAGTAAGTATATAACCAGAGAACTGGAGAAAAACAAACAAAGAAGAAAAAGGAGGCCATAAATTTGAAGGAGCATGGGGAGGGACATATGGAAGGGTTTGGAAGGAGGAAAAGGAAGGGAGAAATGTTGCAATTAAAATAACCTAAAAAAGGAAAGAAAAGAAAGAAATATAATAGAGAAAATAAAGAAGAAAGAAAGAAAGAAAGAAAGAAAGAAAGAAAGAAAGAAAGAAAGAAAGAAAGAAAGAAAGAGAGAGAGAGAAAGGTATCACAAATCTCTCTCTGTTCTGGGAACCCAAAATGAATTTTAGGGTGGAGCTATACCTTGGGATATGAACAAGGAATACCTGAGCAAAGTCTTTACATTGGAGCCATTTTTCCCACTGGAAATACATGCTGGGTTTTTAATTATGCTACTAAAGTTAGTTAATCAGAAATCCATGGGTCTCCTGCAAATTGCTTGAAGGGGATGGGCTTTGAGTATAAAAAGCCCACACCATTCAAATTAGTTCTTTCTCTGTGCCTCATATGTGTGGATCAGATGTTAGCTCTCAGTTACTGCTGCAGTGTCATGACTACCCGCCTGTTTGCCTGCTGCCATGCTCCCCCCAAAACCCGGGATGGTCATGGATTCTAACCCTCTGAAACTATAAGCCCCAGATGGAATTCTTTCTCTTATAAAGTCATGACAACAAAAAAGAAACTAAAACAGGTATTATTTGTATTTCATTTTAGCCATTATGATAGGCATGTGTTAATACACACCCATGATTTTAATTCACGTTTTTTTCATCTCTACTTATGACGTACATCTTTTGATTGCGTATTTTCCATATATATCTTATGAGGACACATTTTTCACCTTTTTATTATTTTCAAATTTATATTTTTTCCCATATTCTCCCTCTCTGCACACATCCATCTTCTCCAGATGTAATCTTCACCCTGAGTTTCTTAATTCCAATACACACTATCATTTAAAACTTGGAACCTGAGTGACAGGAAGAAGAGACAGTGTAGGCCTAAGAGAACAGACAATGGGTGGCTCTCATTTTCCAGAAGACCACACACCAAGAAGGGATAGGGATGGGGAGGTGAGACAAGAAGACATGGTCTCGGGTGGGAAGTAGAAAAATCTCAAAGATAAATGGAATTTCCTTTGGTATTTATCCATTCCCCTGTAGTGCTTTTAGAAATCACCCTGAGGGGTACAGTTCCTGAAAAGTGATTCTGGAATACATAGTTAGGCTGGAATCTTCCTGAAGCCATGGACTTGGGTCAGGTAGAATTACAAAGCCTTTTTGCATTTCTTCAATTATGAAGACTATGGAAAAGTGGGGTGTGTTGTGTACTAAAATCAAAGCCTTTAGCAAAAACTGATAGTTGCCAGAACTGGCACGTTAACCTGAAATTCATATCACATGTTGTTGAAGGTCACTTTGCTTTACAGTAGGAGATGCGTACACCTTCGGCTGAAAAAACATACAACTGTGAAAGCATTTGAGAGAAAGTAGCAAGCCTCAGAGGCTTCTTTCGAGAATTACAGAAATCAAAGTAGGACTTTGGGCTACAGGAACCCAAGTGATTAAGTCACTACTCTGGTCTTAATTATTCAGCAAGAGAGCCAATGAAGCTGATAGCCAGCCTCATTCTGAAGCAGCAATGATGAATTGGACAAATTCCTAGGCCACACCAGCAAAGGTTACAGGAGCCAATCTAGAGAGTCTCGCAGTGATGCTTAATAGTTGATGTGGACTGTAAGGATGCTAACCTTTGGAGGTTAGATATGCCGCTTTATGCATCTCTGTCTGTTGCTGATGGGCTAGGGAAAGGTTTTGTGGTTCCTACAGCCAGGACTTATTTGGCCAGGCTTCAGAAGTTTTCAGCAGTTCAAAACCCATTAAATGATTTGTTTCTCACACATTTAATTCAGACACGGAAGAAAAAAAACCCTATAGAAGATCAACTCTCCCAAAACAAGCATCTCTCCCATGTCCCATCAACATCAATCCCCAGCTGCATGGAGCATATTTCAGAAGCTCTTGGGCAGAGATTTAGAGTAGAAAAATCCCTAAGCCCAAGGGAATACCATTATAGTTTAATAAGACATTACAGCATTTTTTATTATTAAATTTCTGGTTTCAAATGTTTTAATGAATCACTTTTTTGCTGCTTTTTTTTTTTAAACAGCCTCCTGGCTTCAACCGAAGCCACAGTGACCAAGATCAGCATAATTGCTGTGAGAGAAGAACCGTCCCTAGCCATCAGCAGCATTAATTAGCTCTGACTACACACTTGCAAGTAAAAGTTGTCATCACTGTGCAGGCCAACACGTTCTATGGTTTCTCTCTAGGGGCAAAGTCAGGCAGCAACTGATGGAAATACCAAAAATGAAGGCTAGGCTAAAGGCTTAATTCCACAAAGAATTTAAATCTATCCCACTGACATGGGTCTTAGCAAGTAACACAAGAGGGAAGGGATGAGAAAGGCTAAGGAAAGACTGTCAGAGAGAAGGGAAGAGAGAACAATTTAATGTAAAAGGTTCATGCTGAATCCATTATTAGCTTCCAGGAGCCTTACATAGTCCCATGTAGTAAATAGATCTGTGTCACATAGCCAAAAATAAAGTGTTTCTTTGTCTTGGTGGATATTTGAGAGAATATTATCTATGTCCTCCATAATGTTGAAGAGAAAATGAAATATCTTACTATGGACATGTTAAATAGGGGGACATAAGAGGAGAGAACAAGAGGGTATTATTTGAGTAAATGGGCATGTTATCCTTTATGCAGGATAGAGGAGGCCCCTTTTTCTGTCTTAGCTAGGGCTTGTATTGCTATGATGAAATACCTTGACCATAATAAGCAACATGGGGGAGGAATGGCTTATCTCATCTTACACTATTATTTTTTTAGTCCAACACTGAGGGAAGTCTGAGCAGGAACTCAAGCAAGGCAAGAACCTGGAGTCAAAATTGATGCAGAGGTAACTGAGGATTGATACTAATTGGGTTTTTCTCTCAGACTTGCTCAGCCTTTCTTATAGCACCTAGGAGCCCCAGCTTCTTGGGTGATACTGCCCACAGTGACCTGAGCCCTTCCACAGCAATCCTCAAGAAAATGCCCACAAGCTTGTCCACAGGCACCATGTCTCCATATGCCCATTACTAGAATTATAAGAACATGCTGCTGTGCCCAGCTTTTGCATGGGTCCTCAGGATTAAACTATAGTCTTTATGCCTGTCCAGCAAAGACTTTAATGACTAAACCAGTTCCCAAGCTCCAGATATTATGAATATCTGCATATACCTTGTAAATGTCCAGTATATATACACATATACCTATGTGTAATATATGTATGTGTGTACATATGTGTATGTGTGTATTCTTATTAAGCTTCTTAGGATTATTTTTTGTGGAAAGATTATTTCCTCTATTTCTCTTGTTACCCAGAGATTTAGAACATTGATTCCTTTTTCTGTTTCCTAGAACTGTAATTCTTGACTCACAGCCCCCATCCTCCATCTTCAAAGCTAGCATCCCGGTACCTTCAAATGTCTCTCTGTTACCATTGCATCCCATTCTTTGTTTTTTCATTCATCCCTCCCTCCTGCTTCTCTTTTATCCACTTCTGTGATAACATTGGCAGCCCAGCAAGGAAATACAAGAAAATCTCCCATCCCAAGATCCTTAATATAAGCCTATCTGCAGAGCCCCTTCCTGCTGTATAGGGCAAAAGAAGTTCAAGAATGGAGTTATCTTAGGGGACAACAAAGAAGCTTACCCAGGGAGACATGTTTGAAAATGACCATTGATGCTATTCCAAAGGTGTTCAGACAGACACACTTCTTCTGTGACTGTGAAAATGTTAATAGCAAGAAGTAAAGAGGACTTGGTGTACTGTGTGGGAAGATTCATAATTTTTGCCATTTAATTATGTCACCTATAATATGAATACAGCCAGATCATAAGAGAAATCTTATTTGATAGCTGAAACAGAGGCCCATTATGTGGTAATTTCATTACATAGCTTAAGTTCATGTGATTACAGGAGAGTGTAAGGGGAGAATTTGGATGCCAGGCAAACAGCAGCATTCCCTGGGAGCTTCAAGTATTAGCAAAACTTTTGTTTCTCTGTAATTTGTTCTGATTATCAAAGTGATTCATCCAAAAAAAATAGGAGGAAGACAAATTACAGTGGGAATTATCCATCATACAAAGATAAGCAGCATTTCTCATTATGTATTTGTTGAAACACGAATACAAACATACACACTTGGAATCAAAATAAATGCACAGGCTTGCAATTAACTTTGCTTCACATCATACAATAAAGACTTCCTCATATCTTCAGTAGCATAATGTTAACAGTTAAATTAATACTGTATCAAAATTTATTTAGTAAGGGCTCTACTGCTGAAAATTTCTGTTATTATACATCATACCCATATATAAACCTTCTTAAGATATTTATTACCTTCTTAGAATATCTGTGCTGATTATGCTGAAACAAAACCATGGGGTCACAGGATGCATATAATTAAGTTTCTCAGTGAATATTTCCAAATATCCTTGAACCATCACTCACATCATGACCTCTATCATGTTTCCTGGTCCACTCTAAGTTTAAACCAGAGGTGGGAACAGGAATCCAGTTCTGCCCTGTACCTTTTAGCTACCTGCACAGATCCCATATATATCATTACTAGTTAATATGTCTGTCTCTTCCACCAGGGTGAGTTTCTCAGATAAGTAAGCACCATTCATGTCTTTTTCTTCTCTTTATCTCTAGTATAAATTGACATTAAAATTGGGGGCCCAATAATAAATACGTTATAAGGAGAAAATTAAATTAATTAAAAAATAACATAATAAATGGAAGACACGATAAGTACAGTACTTGACTTTTTCAACCAATCAGTTTGGACTTTCCTTTATCTTTATGTGTAAAGTTCTTCCTCATCATTTTGTGAAGAGAGCTGACTTTTCTCCGTATTGTTCCATTACCTTCGGTCCTGCCTGTGGGTGATGGAGCATTTTCATACCGGTCCTTATTTCACTGTGTAAAAGAAAGCATCAGCCAAAATTATTAGGGCAGGCACAGCGCAGTGGAAACAGAAGGTGCCCTCTCGTTGTCCTACAGATTTGTATCTGGCAATTGTGGTCATATTTGCAGGAAAGCAGGGAGCTTGCCTTGCATGAATAAGTCTTTATTCACCTTCCTTGTTTTTAAAGGTATAGTTCTGAAATATTTCTTAGAAATCAATTATTCATTAAGTAAAATGCACCCCAATTCAATAAACATGCATCAATAAGTGTCCATTGTCCGTATTTCACATACATTATCTTCTGTGACAACTTTAATCAAACCCAGGAGAATCAGGATGTCTTCTGTATTGGAAGGAAGGCATTAGAAGGACATCTGCAATTCCAGGACCCAACTCTATGCCCCAACACCCAGAGAGATTTATCTCCCTATCATCTACAAGCTGTAGAAATAAACCAGGACATTGTTTTTTGTTCTCCGAGATCAAAAGACAGACATGGTGCCTTCTGTGATCCTGCCTGTCAGACAGAGGCATCCTTGACTAACCTTGAGATAAGGAGAGTGCAATGCGGTTGGCCTCTTAATCTCTCCTGCGCTTTTCTGCACCACAAGCAGATTTCCTCCCAGGCTCCTGTTTTCTTCTATGTGTGTGGGGCATGCATTAGCATCAGAATCACATAAGGAAACTTGCTATGGTCAGCAGGAGCACAATACCAGCCCTATGCCGACTAAGTCATGGATTTCCAGTTTTGAGCATTCAAATCTCTAGATAATTTGCAAATTTGGCTGACTTGCTGAGCCTTGGGGTGAAAGAAGGGCAAAAGCCTGAACACCAAAATTATGGAAAGTGTTGACTGAAGTTTCTGTTGACAGAGATTTCTGTCCCACCTGATCCCACAGCCAGTTAGTCCCAAAGAAACATGCAGAGGTCTACATTAATTATAAACTGATTGGCCTAGTACCGCAGGACTCTTATTAATTAGTTCTTGCATCTTACATTAACCCATTATTCTTGTCTGTGTTAGCCATGTGGCTTTTTGTTGGCAGGGGTTTCTGTCCTGCCCCATCCCACAGTCATTCAGTTCCAAAGAAACTCACAGTGGCCTATATTAATTATAAACTGGTTGGCCTATTAGTTCAGGCTTCTTATTAATTCTTATAACTTATATTAGCCCATAATTTTTATCTTTGTTAGCCATGTGGCTTAGTACCTTTTTCAGCAAGGCAGCAACATCTTGCTTCCTTTGCATCTGGGTGATGGCTGCAAACTACCTCTTTCCTCTTCCCAGAATTCTCCTGTTCTCATTGTCCCACCTCTACTTCCTGCCTGGTTGCCCCACCTCTATTTCCTGCCTAGCTACTAGCCAATCAGCATTTTATTAAACAAGTACAAGAAACAAATCTTTACAGGGTAAAACCATTGTCCCACAGCAGGAAAGAAAAGAATTCATGGAGGGCTAGCTCCTCCACTTCCTAATGTCTCCATGTGTATCTCAAAACACTTGTAGAACCTGAGAGATTTTTAAAGATGGTTAGAACAGACATGCTTAGACACATTTCTAACCTTTCTAAAACATATCATTCTTCCATGTAAACCTAACACTAGTAACGATTGTCTTTATATTTTGTTTATGTTTTGCAAAATGGCTTGTGGGCTGTCATTGTTAACATTCTGTAACACAGGTATTACTAACATGGCATTGATAGGAAAAGAAAAGGGAGTCAGATGCATAGAGTTAAGCAACTTTTGAAGGCTTTGAACCAGTTAAAGAAACACTTGGAAAGTGTATTATTCAATTGAGAACCTGATGATGCTCATTCATCTTTAGTTGTTTTCTGAGTCTTGTGTGCAACCTGATTATGTGTCTGACTAGAATTATCTATAAAAAGTAGTAGTTTACAAGTTTCCAGATCAGGTGCTATGTTAGACTGTCAAAGTTCATAGCTAACATATTCTTGTGATGATAAATTTGGCTCAGTGTTAAAGGGCTCTGTTTCTAGTCCCAAATTTCCTCTTGCTCTTCCTCCTGATTCTAAAACAATGCTACATACTTAGTGGTGATAAAATAATAATAAAAAATACATCTGACTTGCTCTGAACTTGGAGTTTACTGCAGAGTCCAATGAGACTGATCCCTGCATAGCTACCTAACAGAATAGCATCATATTTCTCTCTTGCCAGGAACCTGAACACCTAGGAAGACAGGGAATGATATATTTCCAGCCCTGAAAGTTAACAGAGGCTAACCAAGATTGCTATACACAACAAAATTATGTCTTAAAATTGATGAAGAAACATGAACATTTCAAAACAAGGATGAACCAAGGCAATAATACATAAAATATTTAAGAGAAATCCTATATACAAAGAAAGAAGAAAATCTCATCTACAAGTGCACAGGAAAGAATACATATCATGAGAGGAATAAAAGCACAAACTGAAGCCAGGGAGGAATATAGCACACCCAACATAGAAATCAGCAAAACCCCAATACTAAGAGGGAAAAATGTATCAACAACCCACCAAGCCAAAACAACAACCGCCAAACACACAAACATAAGCAGACTCCTTTCAGTAACTTTTAATGTGAAACCCTCAATACGCTATTTAAAGGAGCAGAATGGTTACATTATAAGCAGTGTCAAACTATCTTTTGCTTCTAAGAGCCACACCTCATTAGCAAAGAAAGTCAAAAACTTGAGCAAAAGGGTAAAAAAAAAATCAACCTATTACGCAATGGAAGATAAAAACAAACTGGAGTCATTACTCTGGTATTTGATAAAGTAGACTTCAAATTAAAACTGACCAAAAGAAATATAGATCACGTTTGCTTATTGTATCTTGTTTTGTCATGTTTGGTTTTTTATCTATTGAAAGTCTGCTGTTTTTAAAGGGAAATGGAAGAGGAGTGGATTTGGTGGAAAAGGGAGGTTGGAGAAAAGCTGAGAGAAGGGAAGGGAAGGGAAACTGTGCTTAGGATGTGCTGGATGTAAGAAGAATCTATTTTTAATTTTAAAAGGGAATAAACAAGAAATTACATGAGGCATTTGGCAAAGTTCAACAACATTACAATAAATGTATTGGTAAAACTGGGAATGAATAGAAGAAATATACATCAAATCATAAAGGCTATAAAAGGCAAACCTGGAGCAAACATTATAATAATGGGAAAATGAGCAAATTTTGTTTAAAATAAAGATGAAAAATGGTTCCCACTCTTTCTATTCACACTTCAACTTTTTACATTTTTTTTTATTTTTAAACAAAGTTTAAAAATAACATTGTAGTTTTATATAGTCAAATACAAAAGTTGGGTATCCTGTAATCTACCCTGTTAAAAAAAAAGCAGTAATGGACTTTTGTATGCATTTACAAACGTAAACACATCATTTGAATGGGCTTACAGAGACTGATGGCAATCATGGAGCTTGCATGTGTTCGTACCAGGTCCTCTGTGTTTATGTTATGTCTGTTAGCTCGGTGCTTTTGTGGGACTTCCAACAGTGAGTGTAGGTGTCTCTGACTCTTTTTGGTACACTTGCAACTCTTTTCCTCCTGTTGGGTTGCTTTGTTCAGCCTCAATATGAAAAATTTCATATTGTCTTACTGTATCTTGTTTTGTCCTGTTTGATTGTCATCTTTTGGAGACCTGTTCTTTTCTGAAAAGAAAGGGGAGTGGATTTGAGGGAGAGGAGAGCTAGGAGGAGAAGAAGCAGGGTAAACTGTGGTTGGAATGTATGATATAAGAGAAGAATCTATTTTCAATTTATGGGCATTTTTCCATGTTCATTCACAAATAATGTACCTTATCTATTTTAACAATTACATGGACTTTCTTTGGTTGAATTTTCTACCAGTAACTTTTATTGGTTTGTAGTATCTTATTCTTGGCTTCTGTTTTCCTTTTAGAAAATAATTTCAGTGTGGCTATGACCCTTAATTTGAAACATGTCAAGTCTCATTGTTGGTAGATACTGTTATTAGTCAAGACTCACTTTCTGGAAATAGAAAACCCAACTCAAAATATCTTAAACTAAAAAGTTATCTATTGGTTAACATAAATGCAATGTATAGATGATATATTACTAGCATCAGCTACAGGTGGATCCAAAAGTATAAACCTTGTCATCAGAAATCAAGTATCTCCCTCTTTTGACTATTTCTTTCTGCACTGTCTTCATTTCTGCCTGGATCCTTCAGTACCACAGGCCCTGCTTGTTTCAGCTTTTCTCCTATAAGCTAAATTGCCTGAGTATAGGGAACTTCTCCACAACTGAGTAAAACAACTGGGGTTATCACTGGACAAACTTGAATCATGCAGCCATCCTGAGCCACCCACTAGAATCAAGATTGACTTTACTGATAGATGAGGCTGGAGTAACAAGCCCAGCACAAGATTCAATAGTATTATCCAAACTACGGGTATTGAAAATTGAAAGAGATGTTGCCAAGATACATCAGGAGTTTGTTATAATGAGGGGGAATGGATTCTCGGCAATAGAAAACAACCAACATCTAGGATAAGACTAGCGACTTAATCTTTGTCCATAAAGTTTACTGACAACAGCTGACATTGTTTCTTTTTTGGTAAGCAAATTCTAAAAATAACCAAGAGGGATATCTATCCTGGTCTCAAGAAAATTGTATTTTACTTAAATGAATATGTTAATTATTATCATACTCTAGGAATCATGAAACAATTTCTGTTCAAGTCATGTTTGTCCTAGACCCCCACGCTATTGTTGATGTGAAGCAGTATAACCATCCTCCTACTTGAAGAGCAGATCTGTAAATTTGATGGAGTCAGTGGCAAAGGAAGTTCAGTAGTGAACTTCTGGTGTTGTTTTATTGTCTTTTGTCAAGCTGAACTTCTACTTTGAGTCCTGGTAAACAGACTCATTTCTTAGCAACCACAGAAAATAATGTACTCTGTTTTAACCTGCCTTAGCCCTGTGAAATCAGATAGATGTTTCAGGTGTTGGAAATTAGCAGGCTGATTTTCTGAAAGTATTTGTGATCAAGGAGTATGATTTATGGTACTTCCTGTTATAATTTTTAGTTCTAGTAATGTAAGGTGAGGTGTGCTGTGGGAGTCCCCTCTGTATGCTATGAATATGTTTTATTGCCATTAGTTAATAAAGAAACTGCTTTTGGCCAATAACTTAAGAGAATGTAGCCAGGCTG
>PVIU01017251.1:0-42504 GCA_004026605.1 Ondatra zibethicus
GACACAGAAAGACAATTATCACATGTACTCACTCATAGGTGGTTTTTAAACATAAGGCAAAGAAAACCATCTTACAAACCACAATCCCAGAGAATTTAGACAACAATATGGACACTAAGAGAGACCTACATAGATATAATCTACGTGGGAAGTAGAAAGTATAAAAAGACAAGATCTCCTGAATAAATTGGGAGCATGGTGACCTTGGGGGAGGGTTGAGGGAGGGAGGGGAGTGGCAGGGAGGGGAGCAGAGATAAATAAAAAAAATTTAATTAATAAATAGTTACCTTGTTTAATACTTTGCATATATATGGTATAATTGTGTGGTATTTAGACTTGTCTGTGAACCTTGAAACTTGGGGTGTGTGGTGTTCAAATGTTGTGCATTTTGGTTGCCTATCCATGATAAATTTAGCTAGATGTATCTGTCAGTAAACCGCCTCCCAAATATTTGTGTTTGTTTCTCTGCGTTGGGATGGGTCTGGTTTTCTGAGGGGGCAGAAACATTGTTTAAGCGAGGCTTTAGTTTTTAAGTTTTCAGAGGGCAGCATGGAATGAGATGCTTTTTTTCTGATTGCATAGAAGATAATTATGGTGGTTGGCAGTATTTCTTGAGCTGAACAATAGAGGCTTCAGCTGGCCTCCTATTGCCCATTCAGAGTCAGGGAGGGAAGGAGGGAGCATGCTGGGGTCTAGAAAATTTCCTCAGGGAGATTGTCCAAGGAGTGATATTCTACACTTTGGTTAATCTTCAATGCTGAGGCATATAGTAGGGCCAACATAGTGTGGTCTGTGTATCCATGCTCCCCAGACTTTATTTTGAGACAGGATTAACTTATCCATGGTCATTCAGCATTTATTGGGGTTCCCTAATGTCCAACACCAAGCAAAGGCAAGACTGTAAGCAGTCACCCTAGGAGCCTTTCATCCTTAGACAAAGTAGAGCTGCAGAATTGAACTTCTGTCCAGAATGAAAGTGGGGTAGAAGTTTTGCAAACAGGAGCCTTTGAAGTAGAGAAATTAGTCTACAGTAATACTGTGTTCTTATAGGGGTATGATGGGTTTGAAATAGTCAATGATATTTTTTGTTTCATTTTCTTTAATCTTTATAATGTGAGTTTTGCTCGGGGAAGGGCATCTTCTTATCTCCAAAGCGGGCTTTGAACTTCTTATGTAGTTGAGTTGAAGATGACCTTGAAATTCTGACCCCTCTGCCGCCTCCTCCCAAGTGTGTGTGTTGTTGTTGTTTTGAAAGAACTGTTCTTTCTTCATTGACCTAATAGTTGTATATTGAATTCTAAGTTGCCCTAGTATAGCAGTGTTCCTAGGTAGTACCTTTAATGATCGCCATTATTGTTTTTGTGTCTGCATGAATTATGTGCAAGTATGAGTGAATTATTTAGTGGCCTTGAGGGAGATCATTACTCAGGAGTGGACATGATTTAGAAATATGTGCTCTCTGAGGTTAGAGAGATTTTGGTAACCAACTTCACACTGAGATCCAAAATGGGGACAATTAAATGTTAGATTCTAGTTTGAGATGGGATTTTCTTGAAGGATCATCTTATATTAATAGTGTATGTTTGGGTAATGCCAATGGCAAGGCTTCAGTTGTGCTTCTACATTATTATGTATTTCTGTTTAGCTTGCATTTTTGGTACAGAATTTAAGTTTTAGACATTATTAAAATTTTCCAGAGAATCTTGAGTGACAGTTTGAATAATGTTTCAAGGTAGTCCTAAATTCACAGTAAAATCTGGAACGTAATACAAAACAAAGAGGCTTAGATTTCTAAACACTTACTCTAATCACAGTGGTTGAGATAATTGTAAAGATGGAGTTGTAGGCAGAAGGGATAAGATGATGGGTGGGGTGGGATTTGATCAGAGTATATTAATGTGCATGTATGAAAATGTCACAATAAAATCCATTACTTTCTATCATTAATACAGGCTAATAAAATTAAGACCACACTTTTAGTATTTCAGCTCCCCTTCCTAAGAGGAAAATATTCAGGTTTCACATGTTCTGTCTGAGATCTGATGACTAAAGTAGCTGAAATTCCAAACTCCAAACTCTGTTCTACAGGCAGGAAGTTGCAGCTTAATTAATGAACAATTCAGCCAGGAGCCAGTTTTCTAGGCCCTCACATGGGGATAATTCTCTTTTCTATGAACCAGGCAGGTGCAGAGACATCTTTAGATGTTGAAATCTTTTATGTTGTTTTAGCTTCAGTGTCTATGGATTTTAATTTACCCATACATTGTAGATTTTTCAGTAATTTGTGTGTGCATATTTATTTTCCAGGACACTGGTGTTTAAAGCTTCAGATGAACAGTTTGATAGAAAAACCCACTACATTTGGGCTTCACTACATGAAAAATCTTGGTTGTTCCTTCCTGCCAAATTTTGTGTGGTTTCTTATTTAGTCAGGCAAAAGCCATGCTCATAGGCAAATCCCATAATTATTTCTTACATTTTTTTCTTGTACCTTTTTGGTTCCTATGAAATAATAAAATTGAAGTGTGCTTTATGAGGAAAGGTAATTTATATAATAAGAGAAATCTTTTGGTGGTTAGAAAAATCCCAAATTATAAGCATGCAATTAAAGACTGCTTTGTTGTAATGCAATTTATTTAAAAGAGCAAATAAATTTTTATTGGATTAAATGTTTCTTAAGTATCTACTCAGTAACACTCTGAATATGGTTAGGAACTGAGTTCTTGCTTGGCTAGAGTTAAAAAAAAATACTGCTTGATGTTTCTGATTCTGCTAGTGGTCAAGTGATGTAATACTTAGGTTCCTTAAAAGGAAAACAAAACACCTTAGTGTTTATTTTATTAGCTTGTGTAATAGACAGAATGGTTTCTAGTGATGTCCATGTTTTAGTCCCCGACTCCTGTGAACATGTTATGTGGGAAAGGAAGAGTTCTGATGCGTCTGTTAAGGGTCTTGGGTTAGAGATGATCCTGGACTATAGAGGCAGGCCCAGTGCAGTCGCAGAGGGGGGACAGACAGACTTGTAGGATGTAGGGACAGAAGCAGAAGTGAGAGTGGGACAAGAACATAAGCCAAGGGACCCTTACAGCCTCTAGAAGCTGCAGAGACTTCCTCCTGGGAAACATTTGTAAGGAACTTGTTCTGCCAACAACTTGACTTCAGCAGACTGATTTCTCTGAAATCTAGAACTAAGAGAATAGGTTCATATTCTTTGAAGTGGTTACCTTTGAGGCAATTTGTTATGGTAGTAATAAGCAATAATACAGTGTTCCTATTCCCTGACTATGTCTTTTAAAAATAACTGTTGTACCAGCCTCTTGTGTACCATAAATTATAAAGAGAGATGGTTTCTAGGAAACAGATATTTAAACTATGGTGACAAGGAAAATAAGAAAGGAGTGATGTGTTTATATGGGTTTGTCATTTTAATGCTTTAAAAAATTACCTTTTAGTCATATGTCTAAAATACTAGTAAGGAGCTTTCTCTGAGGGGATTATTCTTGTACTTACTTTATAGTTGGATTGAAAATACAAGAATATGAGAAATAGAAGTTGAAATAGTGTTAAGTTTTGGCATAATTTGTTTTTATTTTTCTATTGTATATGCTTCATAATTAAATTTACATAGATTTCATGTTGACATACCAGAACCTAAATGTAATAATGTAGCAAAGTGGCAGTCTGATTCCCTGGGGTGCTTTTATTTAATTTTTGTAGAGTGCAGGATATGTTTCCTTAGTTACTATGAACTCATGGTTGTATGAACACTGGGTGTCACCTCCTGCTGTGGCCTCAATGATGTTCATTTATACCACTATTTACAGCCATCATAGGAAATGAGGCTCTGAAGAGTAAGGGTGTGGTATGTTGACATCCAGTCCAAACTGTAGTTTATTGCTGAGGTCTATCCTCTTTACAAACATATATCAGTGCTCTTATTGTAGGTAGAACTATTCTTAAACTTCTTTTCTACCTTCTAGTGAATTCCATTTGCTATATTGTAGTGCCTCCTCACAGTGCTTTGGTTCACTGAGATATAATAATGATATAATGTTACTGTCTGAGTATATTCAGGTTGCTATAACATAATACCTCAGACTGGGCGATTCCTAAACAAGAGAAATTCAGTGCTTACAGTGTTGGAAGGAGGTACAAGGTAGAGGAGCAGATGTATTGTCTTGTGAAGGTCTGCTGCTCAGATAACTTCTTACTGCATCCTCATGTAGCAGAAGAGCAAAATGGAGTCAGTTCCTCAAGCCTCCTCTACATCCAAGGGCATCAAGCCCATCTATGAAGGTAGAACTTACAAAGTCCAAACTCTTTACATTATCAAACTGGGGACTGTTTCAACACAAGTGATAGGCTGGTCACGTAGGAGTGATGCTGCTGTAATAGTGGAATCATTTGTGATTTATTACAGCAGAACCTTTTTGTTGCTGTTTATTGCAAAAGCAAGATAAAGTATCTTGAATGAGTTAGGGTTTGGTGTAAGAAGCGGAAACCCTTCTTTAGAAATATATTCAGGGGGGTTGGAGAGATGGCACAGCGGTTGATCACTGACTGCTCTTCCAGAGGACTCCACTGCTCTTAACAGCACCGACATGGCAGCTCACAACTGTCTGTAACTCCAGATCTAGGGAACCTGACACCCATGGCAAAACACCAATGCACGTTAAAATTTTGTTTAAATTCAAAAAGAAATATCTCCCAGAAGAACTTAATATAAAGGCTTGAGATGCGAGGTTGGTGATAGGAATGTTCCTCATACCACTTGTCATCTGCCTATGTTAAACTTTCCCAAATGCCTTGATTATGCACCAAGGGATACTGAAGTCCTCTACCTTACCAAGCTGAGGCAATGCATACTTCTTATCTCAGCACTCCAGAAGAAGGATCTTGAGTTCAAGCAAACCTGTGCTACAGAGCAAGCCCCTATTTATTTTATTTTTGGCTTTTTGAAACACGGTTTTTCTTTGTAGTCCTGGCTGTCCTGGCACCAGCTTTGTAGACCAGGCTGGTGTTGAACGCACAGAGATCCACCTGCCTCTGCCTCTTGAGTTCTGGGATTAAAGGCATGTGCCACCACTGCCCTGCACAAACCCCTATTTCTAAGTAATTAAATACATAAAACCTCTATCTCTTCTATTTTCCTGCTAAAAAATACTTTAACAAATGTCTTAGATAAGACTTGTGGATGACTGGTTTTACCTAGGCCAAGGTGTCCTCTGAACACCCATTCTCTGCACCACAAATGATTAGTTGTAGAGTTTGTTTCCACTGATCAACCAGAACAAATTCTGATTAACCAAACCTTGTTGTTCTCTGTCTTTAGCTCAGAACCCCTGAACATTTGACCTGAACTTTATCTCCTATCCTTCTCCTTGGCAATAGGCAGCCCAGTGATTAACCACTTTGTCACCCCATACGTGGTTCCTTGGCTCCTTCTAACCCTGTTTACCCCTCCGTATGAGAGAAAAGCCTCTTACCTGCACCACTGAAATATTGCAGATGCCAGTGACAGTCCCTCCTACTTCACAATGCTTTCCACTGGAATCTCTCCCTAGCAAGTTTTGATTTGTTTTTGTTGGACTTCTGATTCTTTGCAGAGAAAAGCCAAAGCCTTCAGGTAGGACTCCCTGCCATGAGTCTTTGCATTCCAAACTGTGTTGATGGTGACCTCCAAGCCATGGTCTTCCAGTTTTCAGCACCAAGGCAATCAATGTAGAATGAACAATCCAGTTCCATTTAGAACCATAAACTCTTGTTTTTCTAAAAGCGATCATCTCTGTGTAAGATTTCTCAAAGAAAAACACTTTAAATTAGTGGTTTTCAACCTTCCTAATGGTGTGACACTTTAATACTGTTCCTTAGGTTGTGGTGAATACTAGCCATAAAATTATTTCATTGCTACTTCATAACTGTATTTTTGCTACTGTTATGAATCATAATGCAAATATTTCTGTTTTCTGATGTTTTTAGGTGATCCTTGTGAAAGGGTCATTTGGACTCCTAAAGGGTCTGAACTCACAGATTGAGAACCAATGCTTTAAATGCTTCTGTTTTCTTCATACATACCTTGACATCTAAATTGGTAATGGTGGTTCTTGAGGAATAGGTATATTTTGAAACCTCAATGTAAACTTTATTTTTATTATTTGGTGTACTTTTATTTATGCCTGGTTATTTGGAAGATTGCTGAATCCTAGGAATGGTATCAAAAATTGTTTTAATTGAAATAGAATTATATCATTTTTCTCTCCTCTCTTTCCTCTCTCAAGTCTTGCCTGGCTACCCTCCTTTGAATCTTTTCCATGTTCCCCCCACTCTCAAGTTTATAGCCTCTTTTTCTTTGATTGTTACACACACACATACACACACACACGAATATATACACAACCTGTTAAGTCTGCTTTTTTTTTCTGTGTATATGATTTTAAGACTGATCACTCTGCATTGGTAGGAACAGAAAGGGGGCTTATCCCTGGGAGACAGGATAATTCTCCTCCTCTCAGCTGTCATTAGTTGCCTGTAGTTCTTTATTTTAGATGTTGGACCCCATGAAAAATTTCCCCCTTTCACATTAACATATCCAATGATATTGCCATTGTTCTGGTCTAGTTTATGTAGCCGTTTCTAGGAGAGATTATTTCACAACAGACTTATGGTTATTTTGGCTCTTACAATCTTTCTCTCCCCTCTTCCAAGATGTTCCCTGAGCCATGGATGCAAGCTGGGCTCCTCACAATCTCCCCAACGATCTCTGCTTGTATCCAGTTGTGGTCTCTTATTCTTATAACCACACATAACTGTAGCTACTACCCCCTTTCAGAAAAGCTTCTCTTTACAGCAAACAGAGACTATCTCGTTTTTTGAGATGGGGGTCTTTTATTGACCTAAAATAATCAGATTAGGCTAGCTTGGATGGCTAGCCAGCCCCAGGGATCTGCCTGTCTTGGCTTCTCTGGCTCTGGATTTCAAATGTATATGATGACACCTGCTTTTTTTCTTTTCAAATTTAGTATCTTTGGGATTGAATTTAGGTCCTTATGCTTATACAGCAAGCATTTTGCCAGCTAAACCATCTTTCCAGCCCAAGAATTTTGAAAAACTAATTCTAGTCTAGACAGTCTTGTAAGTACCTATGGTTTTAATTGCTTTGAATTTGAAGGATGGTTTACTTATCAAGGAGGTTTTATGTAAAGGAGTGATGTGTAACAGAGCTGTGGGGTGCTATGTAGGAAGGGAAAAGAGGATCTTGGGAGAGGTGTTTCATTGATGCCATGCCTCTTGAGGATTTGAGTATTACATGATACAGGAAACATGTATCTGTCAGACTTAATGTTTTATGGGGGTAGGCATTTGGACTAGGAAAGAGAAAAACCATACTGAGATGTGTATCTGTAGCTGCCTGTGAGATATGATCATGGATGCTTCTGTGGAGACACAGTAGCTTTAGGATGCATTCCTAAAAATAAATGCTGCTCTGATATTATTCCTCTCTTTAATGAATGAATGGCACTTCCTAAATTGTTTCTCCTTGATTTTTTTTTTTTTGTGTGTGTGTGTGGGTCTGGAGATCTTAATAAACAATTCCTCATGGATTGGCTCTGTGGTATGGTCTATCTTTACTCTGTGAAGTATTGTGTGGTCTTGACCTGACTCTTGGTTCCAGCATCTTTTCCAGAACATGAGTATCAGTGTGAAACTAATCATATATTTTTCATGCTGAGTGGGTGAGTGCTGTCAGATAGAAGTGTGTGGAGATACATGGGTGGCAGGGGCTGTATAGTAAGGGGATTCGGGAACAGCAGAATTACCCTCAGAAAGATGAGGTATAGTTGATTGTCATTGGAAACACCCCTGGGGAGGGCACATATTCTGGCCTCTGCCCTTCTTCCATATTTTTATATATAGAGAAAGGGAAGCAATTGGGGTCATCAGTACCTTATGGGTATAAAGCCTGTCTTCATGTCATCCAGCTGTTGTCAGTAATACTATTTATACTCTTCCAACCCTAGGCCTATTTGCTCTAAAAATATAGAGACAGAAATAGTTCAAGGACATTAAAGATTTACATAATTATTAATAGGCAAAGTTTTGATTTATCATGTATTATGAACAAATTATATATTTTGAACAAATTGATATAAATAGTGTTTTTGTGATAAGAAGCCAGATGACTTGGTTTAGTAAAAATACTTAGTATTTTTGATAAGTATGCTATCATCCTTGGTGGGTATTGCCACTTGAGCTCTGAGATTCCTCTGCACACATATTCCTAGTGATCAGTCCCAGTTTATCTTTCTATCATACCTGGAATTGTGACTGGGGCTGAGTGCACTAGGTCTAGAAACTAGAGGGAAGCTCAGAAGCTACTTGTAAAGTGAAATTCCTTTAATGAGATCATTTATATATATAAAATAACTTGAGTGCTGTGGTAGTCAGATTCTTCAGAGAAGCAAAGCCAGTAAGATGCATATATATGTCTAGAGTGAGATTTACTGGAAAGAACTGGCTCAAGCAATGATGGAGGCTAAAAGCCCCATGAAGTACAGACCCAGAGGACAGCCTGCTGAAAGCCTGAGAATCACAGAGCCCATGGTGTACATGCCAGACTGCCTCTGAGGGACTGAAACCTGGCAATACCAATTCTGAGGTCTGGAAAAGATAGGTATTGAAGTCCAGAAATCAGGCACAGAACTAGTAAAGTCTCCTCCACCTTGTTGTGTCCTTCTCAGCTCCTAGACATCTTGGATGGTACCCACCCACAGTGGAGGAGGACCGTCTGCTTTATGCAGTTTATGGACAAGTATTCCTATAATCTCTTCTAGAAACATCCTCACAGGCTTTTGTCTGCAATCAGGGTATCCTTTGTATGGCTCAGACGATATGGTTCATAAAATTACATATTCTCACTTATGTGTCTCCATTTTGTGTACTCTTCCATTTCCTCTGTCAGTGTACAAGCTCTTGAGTGCTGGTTTTATATGTCTTTATCATGCCCCTGTATTGACTGTTAATAGTTCTGATAAAGGTGACCGTGGTGTAGAAGATAAAACTATGAACAGACTTTATGGACACTTGGAAGGATGTTCTGGAAAGTTTGTCTCTAATGAAATATTTTATGTTGATCCAGTTCAGAATATGTTCCTTTTTTTTATCTTAACATCAGGTGTAACTATTTTTTAAAGAAGATCAGTCTTTTCTTTTTCCTGAAGTATGGATTTTTCTTTGCTTTTGTTTTGAGATGAGTTCTCATGTATCTCAGGCTAGCTTTGAACTTGATATGTAGTTGAAAATGACCTTGAACTTGTGATCTTGCCTCTTATACATGACTTGTGCTAGGATTATAGGTGTGAACCAATGTGCTCAGCAGGAACAGTTGTATACAGGATGAAAGGATGAATAAATGATAAGCTGTGGTGGAAAATTGTATATAGAACCAGACTATAGTATTTGTTTCATTTCAGATTTCCATAACCCTAATAGTTTGATTCAAAATGCTCTTCAGTAATAAAGTCAAGGGCCAGGTATTATTGTCCCCTTTATATATGTATTTTTTAATTTAAAAACATATATACATATATATATGAATGTTTTGTCTGAACATATGTGTGTATATATATATGCGTGTGTGTGTATGTATGTATATAAACACACACACACACACACACACACACACACACACACACACACACACACACACACACACACTCTACATTGTGCCTAGTGCCTAGGTAGGTCAAAGATGGTGCCAGATCTCCTGGAACTGTTAGAGATGTTAGAGATGATTGTGAGTCATCATATAGGTACTGGGAACTGAGCCTGGGTTTTCTGCAAGAGCAACAAGTGCTCTTAATTACTGAGCCATCTCTCCATTCTCCCTTTTCCATGCTGCCATATTTCTTTTGCTTTCTTTTACTGAGATGTGTCATGGAGCCTGGGCTGGCCTCAGACTCAATTTATAGTTGAGGATGATTTTTAACTTTGGATTCTCCTGTCTCTACTTCCAAAGTGCTGAGATTATAGATTATCAACCATGTAAGGTTGATATGGTACTGGGGATTGAAAACCAAGGTTTTGTGCATGATAGGCAAATAACTTTATCAACTGATCTACACCTCCAGTACTATTGCCCCTTTTGACATAAAGCAAAACAGTAACAGGAACAGGAACAGGTTCATAAGTGAATGTCTGATCATTTACATCAATGGGTAATCAGTTCAGCGACTGTAGTCCTGGACTTGTAGTAGTCTTTACTTGTGTATGTTTTCACCATTACAACTTCTCAGATGGTGGCTTAAAAATATACTTTTCCTTCTTTAATCAATACCAAGTTACTATGTCAAAATGCTGGTTTTTAGATTTCTGACTATCATGATATAATAGTAAATAGCAAAAACTTTGTGTCCTGCCTTATTCCGAAAAGCATTCACAAAGAAAGAGGTATTGGTTATTTCATTTCTGCAGTTTCCTTGGTAGGATATTGATGTTTCTCTTTTGAGTATATAAAATCCTGAGTGAATAAAAGATGAATTTGTGCTTCATTATGAAATCATTAGTTTTAAATCAAATACTTACTGTGCTAACCTTGACTATGTGGTTTTCACTTAAGCAGATGGATGTATTTTGCTCCATTGAACCATATGAAATTGCCAATACTTACCTTTTTTGACCTACAAAATGTTAATTTCATATTATATAATCTAGTGTGTGATAATTATTTTAAAAGACCTCCTTTGTGAAGAAAATAGAAACCATTGAAGACACCACATTACATTATAGAACTGTAGTGTATTTTTAAAATTATTTTTATTGAGCTATATATTTTTTCCCCACTCTTCTTCCTTCCGCCCTTCTCTCCTTCCACCCCCATGCCTCCCCCACAGGCTTTCAATTATCTGGAGCTGTGGATTGTAGTCTGGTTATCCTTTGTTTTGCTCTATATCTTCTATCCACTTATGAGTGAGTACATACCATGTTTATCTTTCTGAGTCTGTATACCTCACTCAGGATGTTTTTTTTTAGTTCCATCCCTTTGCCTGCAAATTTTATGATGTCATTGTTTTTTTTACAGCTGAGTAATACTCCATTGTGTAAATGTACCACATTTTCTTTATGCATTGTTCAGTTGAGGGGCATCTAGGTTGTTTCCAGGTTCTGGCTATTACAAATAATAGTGCTTGTTGAGCAAGTGTCCTTGGAGGCATCAACTCTATAGGATTTCCTCAAGAAGCATTGACAAAAGGGAAGTCTCTGAAATAAATAGCCTCAATGGACTTTCCAATCTGTTTTCTGGTTTTGTTTTTCTAAGCCAACTGTTGAGCCTCTAAGTAAGCTCTGGTTACTTTCTTTGTCCCACTCCTGTTGCCTGTGCTTGCTGGCAAGAGGAGTTATTATTTTATCTTTTGTCTCAGGAATGCTCAGGAGATAAATGATAACCATGTGGAAGATCTGTAGATTGGGTGGGTGTGAACAGGCATTACACTACACTGGGCTTGTGATTGTGAGCTCAGTCCTCTTCAACGAGAAGTCAACTTTCAAGTTCCAAGATGAACCCTGACATTGCTTGCCTTGACTCAGCTGCTGGCCACTGAGGCTGGTGTTGAGAAGTGAAATGACTAGATGCCTTTGATGATAACCTGAGTATGTATGTGTGTACTCTCAAAGCTGACATTGGATTTACTCCTTGATTGCTCTCCATTCAATAAATGATTGAGGAGATTGTCAACCTATTGTAGCTATCCAGCTTGCTTGGGAATCCCCAATCTCTGCCTTTTGAGAGATGGGCTTACAGGTGGCCAACACACCTGCCTGATTTACATGTAGGTCCTGGAGATCTGAACTCTAGTCATTAATGTTTGTGTGGCAAGTGCTTTTATCCACTGATCCCCAGCCAGATGCCTGAGAATATTTTATGAAAATCTCTTAAAACACTAGTAACATATATCTTCTGCCTTGTAATACAGTATAGTAACAAGTACTGCACAATAGGCAATTGACTTGCACCACTTAATAACAGTGGGAACTTAACAACAGGACTCCAGTCTGCTGTTTGATGCTGGTTTTGCAGGTGTCCTCAGTTCCTTTTCTTGTGATGTGTCTTTTTCTGGCTTTCTTCTTCATGCCAGTGCGCTGATGGAATGGAGGCTGGGTTATGTAGGCCTTGGCCTCCTTGTAGGGCACTAGCTTGCTCAATCCTACAAAGAGCTGAGGTAAATCTTTGACTTCATTGTGGCTTTCCCAGAAAACCGTAGTGTGGAGTCAAGGTTATTCTCATGTACCCCTGCTCCCCCCCCCTCCCCGCCATAAGGGAATAGCCAGGCATAGTGACACACTTGTAATCCCAGCATAGAAGGATCAGAACTTTGAGGCGAACCTAAGCTATATAACAAGTTTGAGGTTAGCCTGGATTACACGAGACCCTGCCACAAAAAAATAGAATTCCAGACAAGGGTGGGGGTAGGCTTCCATATCAGTGTCTCTACAGTTACTAGGAATCATGAGGAAGGAAAGCAGCAGTGACTTTGTATTTTGTAACTGTTGTGATACAGCTTTGTAACTCAGTAGCAGTAGAGAGGGGCTGCTGGCCATAGGGAACACATTAAACATTGAAAATGTCACAGTAAGCTACAGTCCTGGAATGAGGATAAAGACCAAGTGATCTTGACCCATGGTGGCTGTTGATGGATGTGATTAAAACTGTGTAATGTCTGCAGTGATCAAATGTAGTTATCTGACCACTGATGGTTAGGTTTCCACATTGGGACAGTCCAGATCCTTTGGGAGCCCAGGTGACTATACCGAACCTGAAGCAAGAAATGCTTGTCCATCCCTCTTGTAGTCTCTGTCTGCTTGAACCCAGTACTGTCTCCTGAGATGTGCAGTACATGAAATATCATTAGTGTCATACAGAATTCAGTGGGCTAGAGCTGGCTTTGGTAAGTCATCCAGAGCTTCAGGTCCTGCTGGATGCGCTTTACTATAGTTTGTCCCTGGACCTGAGGACTGTATGATTATAACTACTTCTGGTGATCTCATCACAGCCTGGTTTGTGTACAAAGTTTCCATCATTGACAGGTGCTATGAAGGGGTTAATCATGATGGCTCTGGACATCACAATTAACAATTACAACATTTGAGAGATGATGAATTGTATGCACATGCAGTAGTAGTAAGTTGCTACTGTGAGGTTAAAGCTTTTTTGTTTTTCTGTTACACTTTGTTTTGTCCTTTACAGGTGGCCAACACATTTGCCTGATTTATATGTAGGTCCTGGAGATCTGAACTCTAGTCATTAATGTTTGTTTGGCAAGTGCTTTTATCCACTGATCCCCAGCCAGTTGCCTGAGAATATTTTATGAAAATCTCTTAAAACAACTCAGTTATAGTTCCATAGCCCCTATACTATAATAGATTGTTGGGATTATTATAAAGAAAGAAAGAAAGAAAGAAAGAAAGAAAGAAAGAAAGAAAGAAAGAAAGAAAGAAAGAAGGAACTGTGGACTTTGTTCTACTGAAGTAGGGCAAGGAACAGTAAAAGTGTAAATTATTTTAGCTTAGAATTTCCTATTACCACTGCCAAAGGACTCTCCTTGCCTTGCTGTAGGGCATTTTAAGACCCATAAAAATTTTGTTTGTATAAGTGCATAGGAACAAGGATTGTTCTTGTACCAAAAAAAAAAAAATTGCGTGGGGATGCCCAGCCTTTACTCCAGGGGTTCGCACTCAAGAGTCCTTCATGCAGCCCATTGATTACCTCCCCGTCTTGTGCCTGGTTCTTACTAATTTCCTAGGATTGCTGCTCTTCATGTTGGCGGTCCTCATAAGCGAAAGGGTGCTCAGGGATGAATCTCCAGTCTAGGGGCCTTGCTTTATGTGCTTGTGTGTTGAATATCCAGGGCAGGGTGTCAAACAGCTCTTAAAGCCAGACCTACACATTAACGGTTGCTGTTTTCACTGTTACTGTGCTCTGGAAAGCAGCGGCTGCCATGAGCTCACATTGAACTATTTGCCAACGTGGCTGTTTTTCCATTTTAGGAATAGACTCTGAGATCCACAGGCCTATCCATACTTCTCAAATAGACATGTTGGCACAGACACAGGCCATTACAAACATCAACTCTGAGATGGCACAGGAATCTGTCCAGCATACTGTAAGTTTGCCCAGTGGCTGGATTTCTGTGAAGATGGAGTCTGTGCTTCCAGCCCCAGCATCTGGTTTTCCCATTTCCTTTTCTGGTGAAGCTGGGGGTGTTATGAGCCTTGCTCCTCCTTGTAACCCCATTGGCTGTTTGGGACTAATTCCTGCTTTTTTCCATTAGCCAGTAAATGTCTCTCAGGGGACGCTTTCCGGGGAACTGCAGCCCATATCACACATGACTAGAGAAATAACAATGATGCTTCCCTGTGGGTTCCCCTTAAGGTGCCCTTCTACCATCTCTGAAAAAGCATCTTGGTAGTTTGTGCCTTGATTCCCCAGATTCCTTCACTAAAGTGTTCTTCATGCCCTATTGTTGGATTTGATATGGCATTGAGTAACCAAGATGGCCAGGAAGTGCAAATGGTTGTGGTATCAGTGGGGCCCTAGCACTGATATTTCAGACTAATTTGACCTTAAAGCCTAATGGTGTCATGAACAGTGACTAATATAAGTTGAATTCAAAGATTGGGGTTTGAATTCCTACTGTGCTGCCTTGAGAACTTTGAAAACAAGTTATCTTAAGATTGATGGTTTGGTGTCCACCTCTGTCAATCTTGATCCTACCTTTTGAGACAGTCTCTCACTGAACTTGAAGATCATCAATTTGAGTAGACTTCCTGGCCAGCAAACCTCTGCAGTCTTCCTGTTTCTACTTCCCAGTGTTGGGATGATAGACACACACTGCTGATCTGGCCTTTTACCTTAGTGTTAGGAATCTGAATTTGAGGTCCTCATGTTAACTGTGCATAAGCCATATTCTCACTGAGTCATCTTTTTGGCCTTTCTTATGAATATTCAGATAGTGTGTGAGCTCTGTATAACTGATGTCTTCATTAATCCCTCGAGGCTATGGGAAAACTAGACAAGAAAACCCAAACAGAAAGTTGAAGACTTTGCCTAGGGCATCCGGAGAACATAGCTCAGATCAATGTTGTTCTCATTTGTGCCCCTAACAATAAGGGAAGCACAGAGGAGGGGCTCTTGACTTGGTCCAAGAAGATTAATGATCAGAATTGAGGATGGCTGTGTTTGAGGAAGTCGAGCTTTGCTGAATCCTTGTGAGAGGAGTGAGGAGAGTAGGTAGTCTGGTAGTGATCAGAATAGTACAGTGCAGTTTGGAGTTTGCTGCTGAGGGCTGCGGAGGGCTGGTACGCTTGTTAAGGAGTGGAGCTTATGGAGTGTGCTGACTGGAGGGTGGAGGGCATTAGTTAGCTTTGCATTTCCTTGTTGAAATACTTGAAATATAATAACTTAAGAAAAGGTCTATTATCTTACAGTACTTAATATCCTAATCCAAGAATTGTGGTTTATTTGCTTTGGGCTGCTGGTGAGTAGTAATGTAGAAAATACATTTTGGAGCAATTGCTGACTCTGTGAACCAGCAAGTGAACATGAAGATACTAGGGTCCCAGTTCCGTTGACTATGCTTCCCATGACTTCCATTAGGTTCTATTACCTTTGAACAGCACTATCCCTTTTAGACATAATCGTGAAATATATGATTCTTCAAATGACAATCAGCATTCATGTAGCAGCCAAGGGTTAGGTATAAAGGCAGGTCAATTTCATACTGTAAGTGGAGAATCATTTAATAAATACAATTAAAGTCATGCTTAGAAAACAGACATAAATATATATATTCTTCATAGCAGACACCTTTTTAGCCACCCTGAATATGGGTGTCCTTGGGCTTTGAGGCTATGTTTAAAAGTCCTTGGGTTAAAACTGAGTTCTCCACAGGATGATATGACAGTTGCAGTTGTTGAGGGGAAGGAATGGAAACTTAGATGAGCATGTTGGGATTGCACAAGGAAAAAAAACTGGATAAACAGATGCCTTCAAAGATATACTTAACTGTGGATTAGAAAGATAACCAGAACTCCAGTTCAGTTTTATGATGTGCTCTTGTGTTTGTACAGGATTTGTAGGTACACATGGAATGAAGGCAACCAGTCAATGTCCAGGTTTTAATTGAGCCTAACTTCATTAGAGTTTTATTTCATGGGATTCATTTTGGAGCTACAAAGTGACAATTAGGGGAAAAGGCTTTCCAATTTTTAAAGTTTTAAGGTATCATAAGAACTTAAAATTATGTGTAGTCACTGTGTGCACCCGTAAGCATTGTTAATTTTAACTCTTAGCAAAATGCTTACACAGCATGTCTTTGAAACAAATCACTTTGATAGCTAAATTCTATCTAGTCTGTGCTCTTAATGCATACAACTAGCCTCATTTCTGTAGCTCTAGTTTATGTGATTTTCTGTTGAGTATTATGTGAACATACTGTGTGTGTGCATGCACACACATTGTACACATCCATTTGTAATATGGACATTGGATTATTTGGGGGAAATGGTTAATGTGTTAATTCATATTACATTTATGGAAGATAAGAATGCAATATGAACTCGATCACAAGACTAAAAAAGATTCTCAGGTTAACACAGAACCATTTTCTTATATTCGAATATCTACAAATATAGAACCTAAAATTATAGAAAAGATTCTTTCAATATTAAGTTTGTAATTCCTTTTTATTAACACTTCTGACACGTCAGTGAATATATCATGCTGAAATTTGAGAATGTAACACATTTAGAACAGAAAATTTTCATTATCTGGCCACATCTTTTTCTTGTGTCACTGTGATCCTCATTTGAAATATAAGATTTGTTGTTCTCTAGCTCTACATTTAGGCCTGCACATGGTTCTTCAGTGGCATATTCTCTTTGTGACATGCATTCTTGCTAATAACTGAATCCCTGTTCTCAGTTTGGTCTTCAGCTTTGTTTGTTCTTGTACTTCTGTGACCATTAGAGGACATGCAGATGGTCCACTCTAGTTATCTTGACCATGTGGGGGATTGTTCACAGGCAGGCTAGTTTTCTGAGAAGAGTCCCTGTGTTTTGAAATACTTCAAAGGGAGATGTCAGAACGCTGAGATACATAGCTCTGTGTTTATAGCTAGTGTTTCTTGGAAATCTTCCTTTGCTTTATTGACACATGTTGATATTTCTAGCCCATGAACTGACTCTGCTTCTAACTCAAGATGAACAGGTGAAAGGGAAATCTTAAGCAGTTAGTTATCTGCCTTTGTTGGTATGGTTCAAATCAACTGGATGTATGGAAACATCTAGACAAATAAATGCTATTTTTTGTTTCTAGAAAATAGATATCCCTTGTTCTCCAGATACATTAGTGCTTAATGGTTCTGTCAATAAAACATACAGGTAAGAAACTTGTTTTTAAAAATGCAGGAATAGGGGTAATATAGATTTACAAATGATTTAAATAAGAAAAAATATCTCTGTCTTTGATGGTAAATGCACCCAATAGAATCACTTTTAATGACATGCATAGAATCCATGCCAATGCTGATTCTTGAACTGGCATGTTGAGAGCCCATACCTTACCCAGCTTGAACCTTATCATTCATAAGTGATTTTGCCATGTTCTGGTGGAGGACGGAAGGAAGGGTTCTGGGAATAAGTGTGATCAATGAGCCATGAAGAATGGCTGCAGGTCATGGCTGAGGGTTTCCTCCTAGCTCCTTTGGGCTGGGATTGGGGCTGGGTATACTGTGTTTTCTTTGATGAATGGGGATCAGTGAAGATGTGGGGACTGAGTGAAGGAGGAGTAAACCATGGGGGTGCTGATCATGATTAGTGAGCTCTCAGGGTATGGAACACGTATGAACCAAAGCACCAAAGGTTGCAATCACTTAGCACCAGGTACTGTGGAAGTTTCTAGATATGATGCTTTTACCTTGAGGAGGCAACCCAAATGATAGAGCCA
This sequence comes from Ondatra zibethicus, assembly GCA_004026605.1. Lineage (NCBI taxonomy): Eukaryota > Metazoa > Chordata > Mammalia > Rodentia > Cricetidae > Ondatra > Ondatra zibethicus. The sequence goes on from PVIU01017251.1 coordinate 17,999, forward strand.
GAGAAGGAGTAGAGGGAATTGACTGTTGTGGAATATTATTTTAACTGGTCAAAGCTATGTTATTTGTTTATGCTTTGGAATATTCCTTTAACTATGTAAAGGTGTGTTAATTTTGTTTATGCTGCATTTGTTTAACTATGTAAAGATGTGTTTCACCTTGCCTGCCTAAGGCACCTGATTGGTCTAATGAAGAGCTGAATGACCAATAGCTGGCAGAGGAAGAATAAGCAGGGCTTGCAGACAGAGAGAATAAATAGGAGGAGAAACCTAGGGTTGAAAGAGAGAGAAAAAAGAAGAAGAGGAGGAGGAGGAGGAGAAGGGAGAAGAATAAGAGGGAGAAGAAGAAGGAGAGAACAAGGAACACACCCAGGGCAAGAAGCCAGGCAGCTGCCAGGCAGCCAAACATGAGAAGCAGTGAAAATAGGACATAGAGAAGGAAAGAAAAGTAAAAAGCCTTGAGGCAAAAGATAGATAAAGAGAAACAGGTTAATTTAAGTTAAAAGAGCTAGCCAGAAATGTGCCTAAGCAGACCAAGCATTCAAAACTAATGATAATTCAATGTCATGATTTGGGAACTGGTTGGTGGCATAAAAAAAAAACCCTGGTACAGTTGACTTTTTGCCACCCTCCCTCTAGGATTGGGGTGACGAAAGAGCCCTTTGTACATAAAGGTGCTTCAGATGTACATTGTATCTGTTCTTTGCATTCCTGAGGAGGGAGAGCAGTCCCGACTCTGCCACTCCAGTGAGAGTTTTCTGTATTTATAAATCAATTTCTGAACACCCAGTGATTCTTTAGTTGCGTGTGTGCAATGGGAACATGCAGGTTTGGTACACAACGAGTTTCTTCCACTTTTTTCCTTTTTGCTCAGATTATACCTTACATGTGAAAAGTAGTCACATTAATTTGTATTCATGCCTTGTGTTAAATTTACCGGAAATAAGTTATCTTGCTGTTGACTAGGAAAGTTCATTAAAGTTTAATCCGTCCAAGTATGTGAACATACTGTTACTGGACACCATGCCCAACATGTTAGAGCATTGGGTTTGAGATCACATTACCTTAGTGAGGAAGGAGAGCAGTCCAGACACCTTTATCTCCTGAGTTACTTGCTGGTTACTGAAATGCAGTCTAATTCATAATAGTTTGTTCCTAGTTTAGGTGATGCTGTGGTCTATGGCTCTAGTTCAGCCTTAGTCTGAATTCACAGGGACTCTTTCTCAGAGGCCAGGACTGGGACAAGCCACCTCAAGCTAACCTGTGGATGTGCAGCTGGGAGGGGAGTCTGAGTGCTCAGGAAACAGGTTAGGTACTGAGCCACTCTGTAGTGAATCTTCAGGAATCCTTCAGGCCAACATCTTGGGGACTATCATGTCCTAAGACAGTCTTATGATCATCAGCATTTTAGCTGCTTTCTTCACAGTGAATATTTTGGCCCCCTATTTCTGTTTTCTTATTTTGCTTGGATCTCTATTCCTGGGAGAATTCTATTGCTTCTCTGAACTTCAGGGCTATCCTGAAAGGAATTTGGCACAGATTTCTTGGACAGACCCTAGCTGTGAGCATCTGCTTCCTGCAGTGCTGAATTTAGTGGGAATTCTCTTTGATGCTTTCATTCTAGTAAGCTTGCTTCCAAAGCCAGCATCATCAGGAGCCTGACTGGTACAGAACTGTGGTCCCTACTTGAAACCTTCGGTAATGAATTTCTAATAAACAAGGCTTCTGCTGACTTAGTGGCTAGGCTTTGAACAGTACCCATCTGTCTGACTTGATTTCCATGCTCTAAGTTTTCAAGATACAGAATGTTCCTTGTCTGTTTTCATCCAAGATCAATGGTGCAGAAATGTGGGGACCTGGAGTGACAGGGAGAGAGGGTTTTCTCCCAAGGAGAAAGAATCAACTCTACAATTTGTGTCTTAAAGATGGTTATGGTGAATAATTTTTATGGAATTCTTAGTGAGTGTTTTTATGTTATCTTAATTTTGCTTACTTCTCTTTTGGTAAATCCAGATTTGGCAAATTGAGATTTTATATGGGATAATAAAAGCACTGCTCAGCACATGCCCATAGATTTAGTGTTGACTATTTTTTGTGTACTCTATTGCCTTGCAATCACACGGGGTGGGGGGGGGGTGGGGATTGTTGCTACTGTTCTATTACCGACTGAAGAGTTTAAAGTGTAGAGAGGTAAGGGCAGTGTCAGCTGACCACATGAACAACCTGGCTTTAGAATCTTTAGTCCTATTTCATTGCATATTTTCGAGAATGGGTGTGGTTTTCTTTTCTCACTTTGAGGCAGCATTTTTATGGTTTGCGAAACAGGACTACCACTCACTTAGCAATGAATGAAACTTTATTATTTTGAGACCTGAAATTCTCCCTTTAATTTGCATTCCTGGGAGTAAAATAGGGGTAAATACAAATCTTGTGGGTTTCTGTCTTGTGTGTCATCATGGCTCCTGAAACTTTTTTTTCCCCCAGCCAAAATTTTTTTGTAAAATATTACAAGAAATGTTACAGATGTCAATTATTGTATAAATAGGAAATAGGCTTGGGTTTCTAGTTAACATTTTTTTGAACTGTAAAGGAAATGAGTTGTACCCTGCAAAGCAAACCCCCCTCCTCCCCAGTATGAATGAATTTATAGCAACAAGCTGAGACAAGACTGTTTGGAAGTTGGATTGGACACAGTTCACAATGAAGTGTTAGTTCTTTATGCCCTAGTGAAGAAGCAGAGGGATCCTGTTAGTGTCTGTGGCCTTTAGGGAAATGCTCAAGTATGGACAACAGGTCCTGGATAATAGGGAGTGTACAATCAAAGACACGACTTAATTGTTTTATTCTTAGCCTTACAGGCACAGTGCATTCCCATGCTCTCATTTTATGCCTATTTTAGATCAAGTTCAAAAGTGATTCAGTTGTGACTTCATAATACAATACGGATTTTTGTCTTAGTCAGTTTTCCATTGCTGTGAAGAGACACTATGACCAGGGCAACTCTTATGAAAGAAAGCATTTAATTGGGGCTTACTTACAGTTTCAGAGGTTTAGTCCATTATCATTATGGCGGGTAGCATGGCAGCACACAGGCAGATACAGTGCTGGAGAAGTAGCTCAGAGTTCTATATCTGAATCTGCAGGCAACTGGAAGGAACTCTGGGCTTTCATGGGCTTTTGAAACCTTAGAGTCCACCCCCTAGTGACATAACTTCCACCAAAAGGGCCACATTTCCTAAGCCTTTTAATCCTTTCAAATAGTGCCACTCCCTGGTGACTAAGCATTCAAATAGATGAGCCCATGGGGGCTATTATTCAAGCTATCACAGACTTCAACTTTTAGTTTTACAAAAACTGACTATGTATTTGGTCTGCTAACCTCTGTAAAGTCCCTTGATGTCTTAGTTAGGGTTTCTATTGCTGCACAAAAACACCATGAGCAAAAAGCAAGTTGGGAGGAAAGGGTTTATTAGGCTTACACTTCTGTGTTGCTGTTCATCACTGAAGGAAGTCAGGGCAGGATCTGGGAGGCAGGAACTGATACAGAGGTCATGAAGAGGTGCTGCTTACTGACTTACTCCCATGGCTTGCTTAGCCTGTTTTCTTATAGAACCCAGGACCACCAGTCCAGGGATGACACCACCCACCATGGGCTGGACCCACCCCATTTATCACTAACTGAGAAAATGCTTTACAACTGGATCTCGTGGAGGTATTTCATCAATTGAGGCTCCTTCTTCCAATGATTCTAGTTTGTATCAAGTTGAAACACAAGACTAGCTGGTACACTTGACATTACTTAATTCCTTTTTTTTGTCCTAGAGGTTCTTGAGAACTAGGTTGCAACTTAGAATTGATGAAAAGGGCCAGTGCAAAATCAGAGTGCTGTAGAATCCCTAGGCCATGCATAGTGACATCCCTAGTTTGAGAGTATCAGGATCATTTCTGTTAGGATGTTATGGTTTGGATGATAATGGCTCCTGTAGGGTCATTATTGAGTGCTTGGCCCACAGTTAGTGGAAATGTTTGAGAAGAATTAGGAAGTGTGGCATTATTGAAGGAGGTATGTCACTGGGAATGGGCTATGAGGTTTCAAAAGCTCAAGCCACTCTCAGTTAGAACTGTAAACCCCACTAACCCTTGATAAGTTGCCTTGGTCATGGTGTCTTCACAGCAATAGGAAATTAAGTAAGACAGAAGTTCTTGCCTTTGATCCCATTTGAGAACCAAATCTCCTGATGGTTCATGTGATCCTTGAAGAGACTTTGTCTTCTGACTGAGCAAATTAATTTTCACAATTACAGGCCAGTTAGAAATATTTGCTACATATAAGATAAAGAAATAGAGTATGCCCCCTTCCATTTAAAAATGCCAATTAAGTGCATGTCATTGTAGTTACAGTTTAAGAACCAAGTGGGAGTTTATCATCTTTGGGTCATGCAGCTAGTATTATTGGTAATTAAAATCCCTTGACAAATGTATTATGCCATATGCCTCAGTTTTGCTTAATATTCTTCCCATGGCATTCCTTGCCAAGCCACTGTAGAAATTGGAGTATGTATAGTTTAGCAGTTGCTGGTACATCTTGTTTTCATGTGACTATAAACTTACACCATAAGTTATTTATACCAGTTAATTGTCACTGCTTCAGAACATATATGATCACGTCATATGAGTTGTGATTCTTGGTTGTATAGAACTACTGACTGTGGGATTATTGAAAGTAAAAGTACCTGAGAGTCATACAAATACTATATTCTGAGCGAACTATTAATGTTCAATGCTTACTGTTTTTTTAATACCTCATTCTTTAGCCCAGACTTGAACTCATTATCCTCTCTGCATTTTAGACATGAACCATGCCTTGTTTAGCTAGCATTCTTTCTAAGGAATATTGAGGTTTGAATCTAAAATGGTTTTCAAGGGCAAAGTTCCTAGCTGGTGGACCTTCAAGATGTGATTATATATGGAGGGCACTAACTTCATCAATAAATCAATCTATTGACAAATTTGTAACTGAATGCATTCTTAGCAGGTGGGGAGCCTGGTTGGAAGAAGTAGGTCATTGGGGGTGCTATACTTTCGAAGAGTATATCTTATGTCACAATACATATGTGTGCATAGGATACGTACTTTCATACATTTTCCACCTTTTTCTCCTTCCCCCTCTGTTTTCTTTCTTCCCTTATTTGCACTCCCCTTTTCCTTTTACTCCACTCTCCTTTTACCCTCTTTTCTAGTCACCATGAGGTGAGCCGCTCCCTTTGCCTGTTCAGTGATGCTGTCTTACCCCACAGTCTCATAGCAATGAATCCAGTGACAAAGGATTAAAACTCCTGAAGCCATAAGCCAGAATAAATCCTCTGAGTTTTTCTTCCTGGGTATTTTGTTACTGTGATGTAAAACTGAATAACACAAGGAAGTGCATACTTCAATTTGCTTCTGGAATCTTTCTTGGATAGATAACTTTCATTTTCCGTCATTTAAGACTCGAGCAAATTGTGCAAAGAGGGGGGCGTGGGGAAGGGGGGGAGGAGAGGGGAGAGGAGAGGAGGGAAAAAGAACACAAAATCAGAATTGGGAGTGGAACACTTTATTCCACTCTGTCCCTGATGTAAGCAGGATTAACTGTTTTCTGGATATTTGTCACATCACACATCCAAGGTGTTGCACGCTACCTTTTATTTTCTTTTTGGTAAGAGAACTGTGTTCTCATTTTTCAGCTGGCATTGTGTGTGACTAAGTATGGGTGGGAAGGGGCTGGTTCTTGTGTGCCTTGCTAGTTGCTAGGTGACCCATTGAGACCTATTCTGAAGCTTTGACCCCCTCCCATCTCCATGACTTGTCTCGAACTGACAAATAACCCAGCATCTTATGGAAGATGACAGCTGTAAGAGAGGGAAGCATTTGATTCAGACTTTCTACTTCCCTGGATGTTTGAGCCATTATTCAGCCTTGGCAATTACAGACTTAGACTTTTGTGTATTGCACTTCACTCCCTCCCACCAAAACCCTGCACTGCTTTTAGAGGTTTTAAAATGTGACTTAACTCATCTCTAACTTAAAATGTATTATTAATATTTAATGTTCATATTGATGGATATATTTTATGGTATTTGACTTCTTTCGTGGTTGATCCCCTCCCAAGAGATGAGACGTTTTAAGGGAGAAAGCTTAGATGCCCTCCCTCACCCTTTACTACAGATGAACATGAATTCTGAAAGCTCTTCCTATGTCCAGTAAAATAATCAGGAAAGCATTATTTTAGTTAGCCTGTCAAAATGGCATGCATGTGACTACTACATAGAAAAATGCAGTCCTTGGATGGCACAGTCAGTGCTCATGCTGGTTTTGCTCACTTGAGAAATGTGTTCTGTGTAGAGGTTGGAGATGATAGGCCCCTCTTGCCTTCTCATATCATTTCACTAGTCCTATAGTTCTGCCCCTTCTTATTCATCTCCTGTTGGGAGGATTTGTAATGTCTTTTGCTTCCTGCTTCTGTCTTTAGCCTTTGGGTTATGACTGTGATGGCTTGTTACCTACACTTATGCTCTAGGATGCAGTATTTGTAGGGGTTGGGGAATAGCAGGACCTGCTGGTGTATAGCCTTAGGTTAGGAGTCTGTTAGCTGATTCATGTAAAAAGGAACCAAAAAGTACTTCTTGTTTTGGGCTCTGGAGGCCGTGAAGCCTCAGAGTTGACCCTGTAGTACCACCTTCTTTCTGAGATATTCCAAAGTTATCAGAACTAGAATGTGGCTAGAAGTATTATCTGTCTCGACTGATCTTGGTTTCTCTCCCACCTCCAGGGTCCCTGCAGCTGCTTATGAAATAATCACTCAGAGGCTAGTAGATTAAATACAATTGTTTGGCCAGTTTTAGGCTTCTTACTGGCTAGCTTTAACTATAAATTAACCTATTTCTAATAGTTTATATTTTATCACAAGGCTCATGACTTGCCGGTAGTGTTTGGATCTCTTTCTCCTTTGGTGACTACATGGCTTTTCCTTGACTCCACCTACTCTATCTCTGTGTCTTTGTTTGGACTTCCTAGCTTTACTAAGCCATTGGCCGAAACGACTTTATTCATCAATCAGTAAAAGCAACACATATACATAAGGACATCCCACATCACCAGAACTTTGACTTATGCCAGCCATTTCTATGTAGAGTAGGTTTACTAAGGCTTGAACACTATTTGGTGTGGTCTGCTTTTATTGTTGAAATAGGATAGGAACTTGTACCTGTTTGCATAGGATCAGTAAGCAGATAGGTGTCTGAGCCCAGACTGTGAGTAGGCAAAGAACCAGCCTGGAGTATTATGGTAGAAAATAGTTGTATTTCCCCAAATGCTCATGGAATTTATCATTAACTTATACTTGAACAGTGGGATGGTATCTTGCTCCTTCACAGTGTCGAGGGTCTTGGCTGGAAAGGCTAGGATAGTGTGGAGGAACTTTTATTCATTGCTTGATGCTTGGGCTGGCGTACCATGTGTCTTCTCCTTGCTATATTTGGGCTTCCACATATCAGGATGGCCTCAGGATGGTAGCATTATTCCATTTTTTTCAGGTCAGCAAAGGGGAAGTTGTATTTTATGGTTTGGCTTCAGAAGGTACCTGATTTGTGCAAATCATCACAAGCCTACCATGGGTTGAAGAATGTACTTTAACAATTTGAAGCATTGTTTTAAAGCAGGTACCAGTAGTAGTGTGCCTAGATTCTTGTTGTATATAAATATTTATTTGAAAATAAGGGGATCTCATACTAAAGTTAGAATATTCTTATTGCAGTTCATACAGTTGTCTATAATTTGGAAATGGGGTAGGAGGAGGCCAGAATACTTTTGATAAGTCATATTTTTGTCCTAAGAGCTCCCTCACAGGGTTTTAAAATGATCCGAAAAATTTACGTTTGTTTGACACATCTTTTTTATTGGCTAAAGGCCCAGATTTGTGACGCTACACATCAACTTGGAGATTGTTTTTTTCTGAGCAAAATGCAAATGATTTCTGTTTATAAAGAACACATTATCAAGGATCCCATGACCCAGTAGGGCATGAGTTTATTTTTTATGGAATGGAGCAGTAATATGCTCCCATTATTTTCTCAAGTGCCTATGTGTGATCTCTCAGTGTTGTTTGAGCCTGTGTGAGTGGTACTCCTGATTCCTCAGCATGCCCATTCCATTGATTTGCATGGGGGTTGTTTTTATATTTTTAAAAATTATCCTGTAATAACATTTCCTTCCTTCTTTTCTTTCTTCCTCCTCCTCCTCCTCTTCTTCTTTTTTTCCCCTTTTTTCCCAGTAAAGCATCCTTCATGGAACTAGCACTTCCTGTTCTGCTAGGTGGGAGATGGTATAGCATATGGGTGTGTTCACAGTGAGGAAGGTAAAATGCTTTGTACTGTGGCATGAGGAAGGACCACATTGATCTTCTTCAGAATCTTAGAGGCCTGCTTGTTTCTTAGCATGATATTAAAACAGTATATCTAGAAAAGGATAAAGTCACCACTGATAAGAGTACATGGGGGATTTAAGGGACACATGAGAGATGGAAGGGTCTAACTGACTGAGCAGCAGTCTCCTCACAGGCATTTGCGTGACTTCTGAAGGCATCTTGTAGGTTTCTGATGCCATTTGCTCACATGGAGAGTTTTTGACTTCTTAAATTCATGTGATTCATTCAGGAGATGCAATTTTTGGCTCAGATTGCAGTGTTCCCAAGATACACACTAAGAAATCCTAAGACATTCTAGTCCATGGTCATTGGCCTATGGAGAGCACTCATTTGTTCCAACCGGGCAGATAGAAATGCTTGTTTTATGCCTTCACTACCTTTAGGAGAGTGGTAACCTTCTCTTGTTGCTTATACTTATTAACTAATCAGTGATAAAGAAGGCAGGAACAGGAGAACTTTTCAATTAAAAAGAAATAGTCCCTTTGCAACCTTTTTAAGTCAGAGAAAAACAAATCCTAACTTGTATCTTATTAATTCTGCCTGGAATTGTTTTAGAACCTTGGAGGATGTGAAAGCAAACAAAACTGTGTTGTGAGTGCCATTTCCCAAATTGGGCCAGTATTAGAATTCTTAAATTGGCTATGACTGTGACAGCAGGACTTATAATTTTTTAAATATCCTGTAATAAAACAACAAAAATGTAGAATAGAGCTTCTCTCAAGGCTTGAGAGAAGCACTCCTGTTTGATGGTGATGAAAAAAGGAGGAAGAGGAGTTAGAACTGCAATCTAAGTTTCAGGGTACTCTGGCAAGAGTTTGTCTCTCTAGAGCTTCAGTTTACTTGTATATAAGATGAAGATGTTGAAAGGAGACCTCTTCTGCATGTATTGGCATTTTGGGAACCTAGTCTATATGGATGCACACCTTCCTAGGCCGGGATGGAGGGCCTTGGGCTTCCCACAGGGCAGGGTACCCTGCCCCCTTTTAAGGAAGCAGGGGGAGGGAGGAGGGGTAGTGGGGGAGCGGGAGGAGACTGGGAGAAGAGGAGGAAGTATAAATTTTTGAATGAAAAAATAAAAGGATATGAAAAAAAAAAAAAGAAAGGAGACCATGCCTATGAGGTACTGAACCAAGTCTGCTTGGAAACTAAATATTAAAAACTTGAGTTGCTGTCACATCCACACCTACCAACTGTCCCAGGTAGTAGTAGTAGTAGATGTGGAAGTACCTGTCAAAGGACTAGAAAGATTATATTTATTAGATTAAAAGTGTGATCTTAGTGCTGGGGTTATACTTCAATGGTAGAACACTTGCCTAGCATGCATGGGATGCTAGGCCCAGTCCCTATATTGCCAGCAAGTAAATAAACAAAACAGTACATAGCATAAGGACTCTGTTTCAGTCTGTGAAACAAAAAAAGGTACTTGTATAGAAATTTTTTTCTCTGAAATTCTATTTCTTGAAAAAAGGGCTTAGAAATACTAAGTTCTGGAAAAACTTTTAAAAAACTTTTTTATCCCCTACCCCCACAAGATATGTATGTGTACTTGTTAGTATGAGTATGCTGCTGTGTGGAGGCCCAAGGTTAATGTCCAGTGCCATTCTTAATGACTGTCCACCTTTATTTTTTTAAACAGCCTCATTCACTGACCCTGAAGTTCATAGAATCTACTACTGTGCTGTGGGATAATGATCTGTAAAGATTTGTCACTCATATTAGTTTAATAAAACACTGATTGGCCAGTAGCCAGGCAGGAAGTAAAGGTGGGGCGACCAGACTAGGAGAATTCTGGGAAGAGTAAAGGCAGGGAGTCAGTCACCAGCAGAGGACGCAAGGTGAGAATGTGTTACTGAGAAAAGGTACCAAGCCACGTCACTAAACATAGACAAAAATTATGGGTTAATTTAAGTTGTAAGAACTAGTTAATAGTAAACCTGAGCTAATAAACAAACAGTTTATAATTAGTATAAGTCTCTGTGTGTTTCTTTGGGACTGAACAGCTGTGGGACCAGGCAAAGCAGAATCCTCTGTCTACACTACTGTCGAGACAATGAGCTCCAGGGATCCACCTATCTCCACTCCTCCACTCCAGTTACAAGTCTGCCTCACCATACCTGGCTTTTTATGAGGGCTCTAGGGATCCAGACTAAGTTCTTCATGCTTACATGGAAAGCACTTTAAGTAACCAAGCCATCTGCCTATCCTAAGACTTGACAAACTCTTAACCCATTTTCCAGTTTTCTAGCATCATTTTATCTGTTTTCATAAAAAAATCTTGTTTTTTTGCCTTATTCGATTAAAACAAAATGTCAAATCTAGAAGGTTGATTTTACTCATAGTTAACTGTTTTCTGAAATTATTTATGTGTGTGTCTTCAGACGTCTCATCAGAATAGGCATGCTCCTCAAGAATGACTTTACTTCATAAGTTATTCAGTAGAAACTTGAAGGTTAAGTTTGGTTCACCTTTCTGAAATGTCCAGTTGCAATCTTTCATTGTTCTCTTTTATAGTCCGATTTCATTCATTTTATAGTCACCTCCATTCATTCTTTTCCATGAGACATGGTCTCATGTAGCCCAGGTGCCATTAGAGAATAAATTAAATAGCCAATGTCTATCTTCCTGCCTCCAGGTCAGTTTGTCTCATCACTCTGTGTTTAGGTGAAACAGGAGGTCGAACCAGGGCTTTGTGCAGGTGTTCTATCAACTGAGCTATATCCTTAGCTATGTTCATCCTTGAAGAAAATCAATCATGATTTTCAGGTAAGTGAGGATTCCAGAGTGTTTTAGGATCTTGTAGTGATGTGGATGGGACTTCACTGTGACTTTTTGTTTTGTTTTTGTTTGTTTTTTGAGATAGGGTTTTTTTGTACAACAGTTCTGACTGTCCAGGAACTCACTCTGTAGACCAGGGTGACCTTAAATTTACAGAGATCCGCTGCCTCTTCCTCCTGAGTGATGGAATTAAAGGCCTGTGCCACCATAACCAGCTTTTCAGTTTGACTCTTGAAAGGATGTTTATTTTTTATATCTTAATGGCCTGTGGAGTCATAGATCAACCAGCTTTTGTGGATCTCACAGTAGTGGGGAGGGAAGGGAAACTGAGACAAGCTTGTCCTCATGGTAGCGGTGGGAAGAAGAAAGTTGGCATTTGAATGATGGAGATATTATGATGGTTATTCATAACAAGAATGATCCCAGCCATGGTTTCTACTGAGGCCATGAATCATAGAGGCACTTTGCATGAGAGACAAAGTAAGGAAAGTCAATTGGCCGAACTTTCTTTCTGGAGAAGGCTAAAACCTGGATTGTGAGATTCTAACATGAGTATCAGAAGTTGAGGCATCACCCACCATGCGTTTTGTGAGGCCCTCTTCTGGGGTATGCATTACTTTCATCACCTGTAGACAGGTCTTTGCAGACAAATGCTCCTTTTTTTCTCATCTAAAATATGGATAAAAAATTAAATAAAAGTAAGACATCATATCTGCCAATGATTCTGGATTGCTTAGAGTAGTAAGCACAGCTCATGAATATTTAAGTAGATTTTCCAGGAATAAAGTGTGCTTGGAGTGAATTTTCCCCATTAATCATGGTACAGAATCAATTCAGTGATGAGTTGGGATGAGTTGAGGACTGTTCAGGTTGTGGGAAGATAAGTTGCTGTAAAAAGCTGCTGCTACCCCTTGTCCTTATTTTTAGAGTCATTCATTTGCATACACTTGTTGGTATCTGGTCACATTGATATGCTCGCTAGTTTCTTTTCTTATGCATGACTTCCAGTAGATACACTAAGATGAATTTGATTAGGCATACTTTATAGAAATAGGAAAGTAGGAAACTCTTACCATATATTTGAGTGAAATAATTTTTTTACTGTATTTTTATTAATATTTATTGAGCTCTACATTTTTCTCTGCTCCCCCCCTACCTCCCCCCTTCCCTCTTCAACCCTCCCCAAGGTCCCCATGTTCCCAATTTACTCAGGAGATCTTGTCTTTTTCTACTTTCTACTTCCCATGTAGATTAGATCTATGTAAGTCTCTCTTAGGGTCCTCGTTGTTGTGTAAGTTCTCTGGGATTGTGGTTTGTAGGCTGGCTTTCTTTGCTTTATGTTTAAAAACCACCTATGAGTGAGTACATGTGATAATTGTCTTTCTGTGTCTGGGTTACCTCACTCAAAATAATGTTTTCTAGCTCCATCCATTTCCCTGCAAAATTCAAGCTGTCGTTATTTTTTTCTGCTGTGTAGTAATCCATTGTGTAAATGTACCACATTTTCCTTATCCATTCTTTGGTTGAGGGACATTTAGGTTGCTTCCAGGTTCTGGCTATGACAAACAAAGCTGCTATGAACATAACTGAGCACATGTCCTTGTGGCACGATTGAGCATCCTTTGGATATATACCCAAAAGTGGTATTACTGGGTCTTGAGGAAGGTTGTTTCCTAATTTTCTGAGAAATCGCCACACTGACATCCAAAGGGTTGTACTGGCTTGCATTCCCACCAGCATTGCAGAAGTGTTCCCTTTTCCCCACAACCTCTCCATCATAAGTTGTCATCAGTGTTTTTGATCTTGGCCATTCTTATAGGTGTAAGATGGAATCTCAGAGTTGTTTTGATTTGCATTTCTCTGATGACTAAGGATGTTAAACATTTCCCTTAAGTGTCTTTCAGCCATTTTAGATTCTTCTGTTTAAAGTTCTCTGTTTAGGTCTGTACTCCAATTTTTTATTGGATTATGTGTTCTTTTGGTGTCCAATTTCTTGAGTTCTTTGTATATTTTGGAGATTAGACCTCTGTCTGATGTGGGGTTAGTGAAGATCTTATCCCATTCTGTAGGCTTTCGTTTTGTCTTGTTGACCAGGTCCTTTGCTTTTCAGAAGCTTTTCAGTTTCAGGAGGTCCCATTTATTGATTGTTTCTCTCAGTGTCCCTGCTGCTGGGGTTCTATTTAGAGAATGGTTCCCTGTGCCAATGCATTCAAGCGTAGTTCCCACTTTCTCTTCTATAAGGTTCAGTGTGGCTGGCTTTCTGTTGAGGTCTTTGATCCATTTGGACTTGAGTTTTGTGCATGGTGATAGATATGGGTCTATTTTCATTCTTCTACATGTTGATATCCAGTTATGCCAGAAATAATTTTTTATAAGCATTCTGATGGTAGAAAAGGTTAAAGCACATTTTCATAGTGATAACCTCTTGTTAACCTTGGGTACCAGCAAGACACAAAGAGTAATTGCTTGTGACTCACACATTTAAGATGCAGAAAACAAATGTAATGAAACTAAAACAGTTAAGCTGCTTGGTAAAACCTTTTGAGATATCAGTTTTGCTCTACGTACTATTTATAACCTTGTTTTACACAGGTAATTTTAATAGTGGTACATGCTGGTTGTGGTTGTGCATATATTTAATCACAGCACAGCACAGAAATAGAGGGATATCTAAGTTTGAGACCAGCCTGTTCTATATAGTTAGCTCCAAGTAAGTAGGAACGACATAGTGATACCCTTTCTAACCAACAACAACAACAACAGTGGCAGCAGCAGCAGCAGCAGCAACAACAACAATCCCCCCCAATGGTATGTAACTAATGGAACAATTTCCTTCCCTTCCTCCCTTCCTCCCTCCCTCCCTTCCCCCCTTTTCTCATGCCTCTCTATGTATTATTTGCCATCCTAGGATAAAAGGTGCCCACCTTGGAACAATTTTTTACTGTGAACTTAAAAAAAAAAACCCTTAGAAATAATAATTACATTTCACTCTACTTCTTCAAGTTTATATTGATAGTTATTAAATATTATAAACAATATTTAATAATTATTAAATGTATTGCTTCTTTTCCTGTGTACTTGCATATTATAGAATTTAAATTCTGAGAAACATGTTTTAATTCTTCCACCTTACTTTCTTCCTTCACCTTTATTCTTCCTTCACTTTCTTTCTCCTTCAGATAGGTCTTTGCTCTTAGCTCAAGCTGGCTTCTAACTAATGGTAATCCTCCTGCCTCAGCCTCTCAGGTAATGGGAATACAGGTATAAAACACTATGCCTGCCTCTTTTTTCTTAGTCTTACCTAAAAACTGGAAAAAAAAAATAAAAAGCAGATTCTCCTAATCAAATGAAGCTGATAATTTTGTTTTGTCTCATTGTGCCTTTCCTTCTGGAATATTTCCAGCAGACTGTCTAAGACCTTCTATGGTCAGCTCCCTGTTATAAAACCATTAGTAATATCTATATTCAAAGTTGATGCCTTTCTCTGTATCTTCCCTGGAGAACAACTGCCAGGAAATTTGTAACCAAAAATCATGCAGTTCTGTTAGTGCCAATTTAAGTTGTTTCCTTATTACAGTGAAGCTTGAGTAGTGTAAAGATGTGCATTGAGCTAATGGCTACAAGGTTGTCTCTGAGCTTACTCTTTATAATTCATTAAGCATATATAATCAAGAACCCAAGATAAATTTTCCTGCCTGATACTTGGAATGTTTTTATTTTTGTTCTGTTCTTTCAATCATAATTCCTTTTATGAAATAGATATATTGAAGCATTTCAATATAGACTTTATTTCTCATTATAACTCATTTTTTAGTAGTCATTTTATTATATAACATGGTTAATTCGGAAAGGTTTGCCATTTTATAATTTTATTCAGACATTGGTAAACTATAAAATCCAAATGAACAGTTTTCAGGGAGGTTTTTGTTAGTTGCGATCCAATGTAAAGACAATAATAGAAGCATATAGATAAGTCAGCTGCTTGATAGTAAGAATGTCATTTGGGAGTTCAAACCTCTGTCTCCTGAATAGTTAGCTCTTGATCTTACGCATTTTCCTGCCCTCTGAAGGTTCTGGGTGTAGGATGTATGAACTTACCTCCTTGTCAAAAGAGTTTAGTGACTGAGCTACTAAGTGTGTTTAATTCAGTGTCCTTGTTTCTATTAGGTAACATAGATGTGGAACAGATAAGTGAGCCTTAAAAGATCCACACATTGCAGGGCAATGATGTGAAGGTCATTTAATTTTATTTGAAAGATAAGATCAGCTGCTTGTTCATTGGCAGGTCAGACATGTACGGTGTAATGGGCATGTGATTGACTCTCCAGTAAGCCAAAGACAAGAGGATACATTGATTTTCACTACTAAGGCTAATGCCAGGGCTTTGTTGACAGCCTGCATTCATTCATATATAGAAAACTTTCCTTATCCCCAGCAATGTCAAATTGTCTCTTTTTCTTTTTGATAGAAGATAATGTTTTATGATAATGAAAGGGGGCACATATCTGTCGATCTCATACCATTTATTCTACAGGAGAGAGTCTAGTAACAGGTGAAGGAAATTCCTAGCCCATGGAGATTATTTCCAATCTCAACTTAGCTTAAGTGAGTCAAGGAGAGATGGCTTGTGGAGACTCACAAGCACTTAAATGAAAACTGAGTAATCACAGTTTGCCTGGAAGATGCACCTCCCCTGGGTGTTATGTGTTAGCAGAGTAAATATCTCTTGATGCTGATGAGAATGAGGAAGTGGAATGGGAAAGTGTAGAAGTTGTGGCTGAGTAGTTTCTAGGCTGGTGTGCTAGTTACTTTCCTGTTGCTGTGATAAAACACCATGTTCAAGGCACCTTATGAAAGAAAGTGTTTAACTTGGCTTAAAAGGTTAGAGTCCATGATGGGGGAAGGGTGAAAAGGGGGAAAGCTGAGAGCTCATGTCTTGACCCATAATTATAAGGAAGAGAGGGAGAGACAGTGCACACTGGGAACAATACAAGTCTTTTGAAGCCCCAAAACCTGCTCCCAGTAATATACCTCCTCCAACAAGGCTACCCTAATAATCCTTCCCAAACAGTTCCATCAACTGGGGATCAAGTACTCAAATATGAGACTGACTATAGGGACCATTCTCTTCCAAATTACCACATCTAGTGTTCATGTATATGTGTGTATATTGCTTGTCTCACTACTGTGAGTCTATATATTCATGTTTGAGTGTTTCCAGAGGATTCCCTCATGCTTGTTGCAACATGAACACCTTCCACTGGCCCACAATGAACAAAGAAGTTGAATCTTATTCAATAAAATTACCAGAATATTGGTGTCCTACTGTTTGTGTGTCTTTAAACCCATCTTCTTCTTGTCTACATCTATGATGCCTGCAGTAAAGACAGTAGCTCATACAACTGTGACAGCTCTGATACCGAATTCTCCTACAGCTCTGAGATGCAATGTGGGAATCATGGGTGTGTTCTTTGTGTGTGTGGTGTATTCGAGTATATGGAATGCAAGTATGTATGCACATATGAGCAGGTGTTTGTGCAGACATACATGTATATGCAAGAGCCCCTCTTCCAGGTTAGCTGAGATATTGAAGACACCACATAGTACTGACTTTTTAGCTGTTCGATCATTGACCCATCAGGTCCCCAGGGCAGGCTTTTGAGCACCATGTTCATAAGACATTTTGTCTGCCTCCAGGCCTGCTTGCTGTCTTTGCTTCTCTGAAGTTTGGCTACTGTTAAAGACAAGGTCTCACATGTATCCCTGATATGTATGGTACTCAGTGTACCCCAGGCTGGCCTCTAACTTCTAGCTTAAAGCAATACTTTCTGAGCCTCAAGTGCCTAGATTACAGGTATCTGCTACCATGCCTCACTTAGTATGGCGTATTATTATTATTTTTGAGAGGGTGTCATATAGGTCATGTTGGCCCTGAACTGTTTTGTAGTCAAGGATGGCCTTGGACTTCTTATTCTCCTGAGTGCTGTGATTATTGACATATTATATATTACTACACCAGATTTTATGCTCTTTTGAGGGTGAAGCTCAGGGCCTACTGAACGCCAGACAAACATTCTACTAAAAGAGTTAGAAACAGATTCCAAAATCACAGCGATTTGGAGACTTGTAGTGGGTATGTTTGCCCCTTCCACAGATTAGACGAGATGCCATCCTACAGTAGAAGGCACTCTGCTTGACCCTTTCCTGGGGTAGTCACTGTAATGCTCCCTACCTAAGGATTCTAGCCTTCAGTACCTTGTACCAGTGCCTCTCCAAAGCTGACAGTCTCATTCCATTCTGAGTGTTCTCTCTGAGTCTCTGTTTTCCTTTCCTCTGCCCTCTTTTAGTTTCCTTGCCTGGTCCATGGTTATAAGAGGCAACTCCAGCTTCCTTCTGGGGCTATTCTGTGTGGCATGCCGCTGCTGTCAATTGTAGGTGATGACAGGTGACCTCCCCTGAGTCCTGCCAAGACAGCCAATCTGTAAAATGTGCACAAGTGTGAAATAGCATAAATGCTTCCTTCCTATACCTGCAGTTTTCCCTTTATATTCTAGCTCTCATGGTTTTCTCTGAGGGAAATTAAATATTGCATTTCTGTTCAAGGAAATAATCTTGGTAGAATTTACTTGCTATTTGAGTGTCATGCAGGCCTTTGCAGTAGAGATAGAACAGGGTGTGTTTGAAGGTCAGTTTTCTCCTCTGATATAATGAAGGATTAAGAAAGGCCCAGGTGGATGCATTAATAATTCTGGGGCACATGATACTTCATTTTGCAAAAGGGACCTAGAATGCATAGGGAGGAAATGATGAATTACCAAATTAGGGGTGAACTCTAAATGAATGCTTTTATTCTTCCAGCTTCTAAGAATCAATTACCTTGCCCTGTCTCCCAGTTTTAAAAGACAAAGCCAAACTTGACCTCCTTATTTGATTAGAACCCCTCGTTTGTTCCACCAAAAGGAATGTAGGTCAGTTTCCAGGGTTGCAGATTATTTGGAACCTGCTGATTTCTTAGGTATGTGACAGGTTGAGATGTTTCTGTTCACCCCAAACATTTCAAAAAGACACGTTTCAGTGTTGTTTCTTTTAGCAATGATCATAACTGTTCTTTTGCTTTATGAAACTGCCCATTGAATAGGTCAGGATCCCCTATCTTTCTTGTTTTTTGTCTAAGTAGTTGATTTTGGTTGATAACTGAGGGATATGTAGTTGACAGGAGAATTGAAAACAGGTACAACACCAATGATAACCACTGTGGTTGGTGAGGACCTCTTTATAGAGAGTTTGGGAACATTTTATTTCTAGGTTAGCATTTACTTAGATGCTAGGCAGTGGCCAACCAAGGCCTGGGAGCCTGGATTTCAACCCAAAGTTTCTTCGCATTGCTTGTCTTCTGGGTGCTGCTCCTCCAGTGTGGGAGTAGGAAAAACCAACCTGTGTAGCTCGCCTCTGGAAGAAACTCAGCCATCTGTGGGTGTGAGTGTGGATCCCAAAGGTTGCTGTGTGAGTGCTCTCTCTCCTCTTCTCTTTCTTTTCTCTTTCTGCCCCCCCCCATTGTTTGATGTTTTGCAAACCCAGAGTATTGTTCAGGCAGTATTTTTCTAATCATCATGGTAATAAATATGATAGAAGTGAGTTCCATTTACCAAGGGACTGATTGTGGGTCAGCAGTGAGCTGTATTGTGCAGCATCTCGGGAGAAGCCAATAGAAACAGATGCTACTCTCATTTTCTAACTTAGAAAGTGAGGTTTAGAGAGAAAACTTACAAATCAAAGACCACCCAACAAAGTGGGCCAGCTAGGTCTCATCTTTGTCTCTTTTGTTGTCTTACAATATGCTTTTGCCACACTCTTGTCTAACTTCCTATGAAATTGTGTGTGTACTAAAATCTGAGTATTTAAAATTCACTAGGTGAATTTGCTATTTAAGGTGCTGTCACTGTAAATTTTCTCTCTGTGTGTATTTTTTTTAAAGTATAATTATGTAGAATAAATTGCCTTTCATCTGTTCTATAAGTACTGAATAAGCTCTTGGTAGTAATTTATGTAAACTTTTTCTTTGTTATGCACCGGGAGACCTAATAAATGCAGACCTCTTCCTTTCACATTGAGTGCATGCCTGTAAATTGACCCCTGGAACCCATGGTGTTGAAACCAGATTCCTTACTTAACTTTAACATGAGTGAGCAAAGAGATCATTAATTAATGCATGTGATTACATTCGTAGCACATGGATACTTTTCTAAGTGAGAGGAAGTTGCTTAACTTCTTTTAATATGAATACGAGTGATTAGCTTATCCAAGGTCAGATGAGTCATTGGGAAGAAGATGGTTTTTGAAAGACTAAGTTGAGCACCAGCCACAAAGATTTCTCTGATTTAAAACAGAAGGTGTTGAAGTGGTGAGGAGGGATGAAGTATATGCAAAAGCTTCCTTCTTCCATGTCCCTTTATGTAGACTGCCACCTGAGGGTGTGGTCCAGATTTAGAGTGTGTCTTCTCACCTCGATACCGTGAAGAAAATCCTTACAACAAAGTGATTTAATGAAAGAATGAAGCTTTTTTCCAAACTCTAAACTTTCCTTATGAAAGAAAATTGTACTTTTCCTTAAAAAGAGAACCCAAAAATGTATTCTTGTGATGTATAAAATGTTTTCTTCCTTTAAAGTGGTACTTTTCTTACATTGTTTCCAGACTAAATTATAGGAACTTACTTAGGTAGTTATAGTATTTTTCTTTTGAGATAGGATCTTGCTAAGACTTTAAACTTATGGCAGTCCTGTTCCAGCTGGAACACACTGCTACATTTGGTTTACAGTGATTATATTTTATTAAAGAGAAGTTCTAGAATGCTAAAGACTTTTCTTAACTCCTTTATGTTATTACAGAATTTGGTGTCATTTTATTAAAAACAAGTCAGCAAGTGACTTTGTGAGTGCTTTCTGTATCAAGCTCAGATTAGAAGTGTGGTGTTCTTCCTGATTTTAGTTACAGAACATCTTTCTTCTGTGTGTTGTATATGTGTGTTCATTACTACAATTTCTTTTTCCTGGTTTTGGTAGATGCTGAAGATTGAACTTGGGGCCTAGTTAGTGTTAGTTATATGCTTAACCACTGAATTATACCCCTGACCCTCATTCAGGTTTTTTGTTGTTTTGTTTTTACAATGGAACAGTAAATTTTTACACAGATGTGTTTTCAAATTTTACTTGAATAGGAGTGTGTCCAAAGAGAGCCATGGGGTGAGGTGAGCTCTTTGTCAGATGCCTTTCATGCCACACAGGGTGACAGTGAGCACTGTCTTATGTGTGTTGATAATAAGGGTGAGGTTCCTTGCAGAGCTTGAACTTACTAGAGTAAAGAAATGGTGCCTGAACGTCTTTGATTCTTACAGATGTTTCATAGCCTACTATGTTATTAAGTCTAGGTTTTTATATCAGAATGAAATCAAATTGAAGGTTAAGAAGGTAGGGACTGAGGGCTTCTGAAAGGCAGATGTTGATCTCCAATGTGTTGCAGTTAAGACTGGGGGCAGAACTGTTCCAGAACTTGGTATCTGTGTTTCAGGTATAGTAGCCTGGCTTGGCTCCTGGTGGGATGGGATAAAACTTTTTCCTCTGTATTTTGACATTTCACCTCCTCCATTCCCACCCCACTGTTAACCTTATTCTGCTGGGGGATGTGTTTACTGCATTACTGCTTTATCTCACATTTCAAGGTCTGTGCTCTTTTGAGTTTTGATGGTACTGAGTTATATTTTTGCAAGGATCATATATATGGAGCAATAGTAAAAAGACTTCTTGCCACCTGAAAAAAAAATCCTCAATTTTCCTTAAGGGACGCTCACTGTTTGAATTTCCAGTCCTGTGTGTATTTTGTGGTGGGGGAGCAATTTAAAAAAACAGTGTGTTGCAGTCTACCATTCCCTTTCTTTTTAAAAAAGATAAGGCTGCATATACCAGCCTAAGGAAGAATTTCACAGTTACTGCTAATAATTACTTAGAAATATCTGGCTATCACATGAGAATTGTAGTTTTTTTTTTTATAAAAGCAAGCACAAAAGGTCTTGCTGATTGTTTTACATGCATATCAGTAAATTTTACTCAATTTTAAGAGAGTAGTTATGTTATCCTAACTTAACTTTGTTTATTTAGTTTAGACAAGATAAGTAGAGCACATTTCCTTACTTGATGGAGAGAGTTCCTTAGCTTGCATACTTACTCTGTCATCCTGTAAGTCACATCCGGAAAGATGGTAAAAATATTGAATATGAATGTCCATCATCAAAGAAGTTCTTTCCCTGGCTCTTCTACCCATAGTATTCACAGTATGGTGAGCACAAAGAATTAGCATGTTGACTTGCATGAACTTCATTCAGTTCTGTGACAAATAGAGTGTTAAGTCACATGCTATGGTCAGAATGTGTTTCTCCAGACTTAATATTGAAGTTGGGCTAGAATTAAGAATTGGAGACTTCTGGGAAATGTGCATGTCATATACAGACACAATTGAGAGGTGCCATATTATAAAGCAAAGAACAGTCCTCATTGAACTCTAAAATGGCTGACAACTTTATAAGGTTAATTAATTAAGGTTAATATTGGAGCAGATTGTTTTTAAAGAGCAATAATAGATATTGAAAAGACAATATGTTGATTTCCCATGAAGAAGACAAAATAAATGTTAACTGCCCTTTCTTGTCAGGATAGCTTGCCAAGGTGACAAATGAATTTTATTTCCTGATTCTGTTAATAGGTTGGGGTCAGGTTACCTTAGTTTGTCTTATGTCATGTGAGGCTGTCATCTGAGTTTTTCCTACTTTACTGCTGCCATTACTTGAAATAGAGTTTCCAAAGCTCATTAAATCTCATTTATGTATACAGACAATAGTAGACACTTTTATAAATGGCATGTAATTTCCTATTGTCTATTTAGTTTTAGAAAGTATTGGGGTTGATCTTGCTAAAATCATTCCCAAGAATTGTACAGAATCTTCATATAAAAGGACTGACTAACTTGTTAGCTCAAATTACACATAATTGTATGTAAATGACAAAAAGCTTTGTTACTAAAAACAATCCTTTCTATGTATATAAAAGGATTTAACTTAGAATCCAGTTAGTCAAGTGTATTTATCATACATTGATTTGCTTTGAGAATGACATCAACTTATTTGGTGGTGTATACTGTAATACCAACATTTAGGAGGTTAAAGCACAAGATTGTGAGTTTGAGGCCACCTGAAATACATTTTTGTAAAACTTGAGTTGTCGCCTTGAGTCCTTGGAGGGTCAGACTGTGGAAGGATCTGAAAGCTGTTTTTGGAATAAAATAATTTTATCTTTAGAATTTCAGCTGCCAGTACTGAGATTTGAGAACTTTCACAATTTTTCTTATGGAATTAGCATAGTCTCCCTATACATGTGCCTTAAAGGAATATGAAGCACTTAATTATTTAAAAAGTGTAGGAATACCGACCATCCAGTTGTCTTCTGCAGTCTGAACTTGAGTCAGGGAATTATGTTTTATAAGTATCAAAATTTTCCCTGTCCATCATTTTCGTTTTGTTCTTAAAATCTGGAGCAGGAGACTTCACTTGAGGAAGATTGTTGACTTCTATAAGTAGGAATGATTGTTTATGCATTTCTTTTTATATTAGCTATGTAGTTTTGACTTTTGTGATGACTGGCTATACTCAGTAGCAGAATAAACCCACCCAGTTCTGCTTATCATTGCAGTTAAAGAGCTTCAGAGCACTTTCCATATAGAAAAAAAAAATAGTCCCATTTGTTTTCTAGAATGAGGCTTTGCTACTTGGAAACATTTTATACCACTGATTTTTCTAGCATTTGGTATTCTCATTTCTTATTTGTAGAAAATTCAAGAATGTGGGACATCTTGACTGTTTAAGTGCTTTCTGTTTTCTGGACATCTCAGTTTTTGATTTACTCATTTAGCCTGATACTAGAGAAAGATTCTTGGTGACCTCGGTATTCCCCTAAAATGGCTTCTCACTGTCTGAGTCTGGTAGATCCTGAAGGAGCTGTTTCTGGTCATGGGGGAGCCAGTCTCCTACCTGGATGCATTTAAATTTGGCTTGTGAAACTTATGGATTGTTACAGAGAAATTTTCATGTGTATGACAGACACTTTAGTAAAGGTTATACTCTTATTTTGTCTTAGGAATCACTAGAAAAATGTATTGTTGGCAGTGTATGTAATTCATTATATTACACTGTTTGATTTTCGAGGTGTTCAGTGTTTTCAAGTTATGTGTGCGGTGTCCATTTCAGTCCACATTCTTCACAAGTATGTTACTTATGAAGTGACAAAGCATGGAAACTTTTTTTTCCTGTCATTAAGGCCTTAGAAGCTGACCATTTTTATTTTGAGGGGAGAGTACTGAAGATACATTGAGAATTTTATTAACAGTAGACTTGTCTATTCTTTTCAAAAGCTTCTTCTGGTATGGGTATCCAGAGATTTAAAAGGTACAAGCTTTCATTATGTTGCAGTTGAATACTTTTGGTGGAAGATAGGGTGCATAATACATTATCATATTATGGTGGAAGGTAAGAGAAGAGTGATGGTTTATATGAACAGAATATTTTGGACATATTAGAAAAATTGCTGTATTTAAGACATCCAGGTGACATTTTTTTTTCTTATTTGTGAGTCAAAGAGCCAGGTGACATTTTTACACCCTCTTCCAACCCCCTTTAGTGCTTGGCATATAACCCAGGGCTTTGTGAATGGTAGATTAGCTAGTCAAGTGCTTTACCACTGATCCACATCCCCAGATTTCTCTTGATGCTTTCTGACCCTTGAAACACTGATGTGTTTGGTTCAGAGGATTTTGACAAATCCCCATTAATACTTGTAAGGATGTAGTTTGAGGTAGTTATTCAATATGTATGTTTGTTAGAAGAGTTCTTTTCAAAGGGTAAAGCAGCTCTAGGGGTTTGGTTTAGTTGCTTGTTGGGGAGACAGTGCTTAGTCTCCAGAACCTACATTAAAAAGCCAGGTGTGATAGCACATCCAATCCCAGTTGGGAAGGTTAAGACAGCAGTCTGGGACTTGTTGCCTGGCCAGTGTAGCCTATTTGATGAGTTCAGGGCTAGTGAAAGACTTTCTCCAAAAAGGAAAAGAATAAAAGGGTTGATGGTGCTTGAGGATGACAGCTGAGGTTCATCTCAGTCCTCCACATACAGGCACTTACATGAACACACACACACACACACACACACACACACACACACACACACACACACACAC
>PVIU01017252.1:9561-42596 GCA_004026605.1 Ondatra zibethicus
AGAAGCTTTTCAGTTTCAGGAGGTCCCATTTATTAATTGTTTCTCTCAGTGTCTGTGCTGCTGGGGTTCTATTTAGGAAGTGGTTCCCTGTGCCAATGCGTTCAAGTGTACTTCCCACTTTCTCTTCTATAAGGTTCAGTGTGGCTGGCTTTATGTTGAGGTCTTTGATCCATTTGGACTTGAGTTTTGTGCATGGTGAAAAATATGGGTCTATTATCATTCTTCTACATGTTGATATCCAGTTATGCCAAAACCACTTGTTAAATATGCTTTCCTTTTTCCATTTGACATTTTTTGCTTCTTTACCAAAGATCAGGTGTTCGAAGATGTGTGGATTGATATCCGGGTCTTCTATTCAGTTCCATTGATCCTCCTGTCTGTTCTTATGCCAATACCAGGCTGTTTTCAATACTGTAGCTCTGTAGTAGAGTTTGAAGTCAGGGATTGTGATGCCTCCAGAAGTTCTTTTATTGTACAGGATTGTTTTGGCTATCCTAGGATTTTTGCATTTCCATACGAAGTTGAGTACTGTTCTTTTGAGGTCTTTGAAGAATTTCGCTGAAATTTTGATGAGCACTGTATTGAATCTGTAGATTGCTTTTGGTAAGATTGCCATTTTTACTATGTTAATTCTGTATACCCAAGAGCATGGGAGGTCTTTCCACTTTCTTGTGTCTTTAATTTCTTTCTTCAAAGATTTAAAGTTCATGTCATACAAGTCTTCCACTTGTTTGGTTAGAGTTACTTCGAGATATTTTATGCTATTTGTGGCTATTGTGAAGGGTGTTGATTCTCTGAGTTCTTCCCCAGCCTTTTTATCATCTGTGTACAGGAGGGCTACTGATTTTTATTTTGAGTTAATCTTGTACCCTGCTATATTGCTGAAACTGTTTATGAGTTGTAGAAGTTCCTTGATAGAATTTTTGGGATCACTTATGTAAACTATCATATCATCAGCAAACAGTGAGAGTTTGACTTCTTTTCCAATTTGTATCCCCTTGATCTCCCTTTGGTGTCTTATTGCTCAAGAACTATATTGAATAGATATTGAGAGAGTGGTATGCTCCCAACTTAACATGTACCATAGGCAGATCTAAATCAGCTATTACGGTAGGAAGAGAATTACTCTTCTGGTAAGAGTCCTGGACCCGCAGAGTCTCCAGTCCCCATGATAGTGAGGTAACCAACTTTTTCAAGCCTTTTAGCTTTTTCCGAATATTATCATCTTGTCCCTATCTCTCAAAATTGCTGGTCATTAATGAAGGAGATGAAGACTCCTTTTCATAGTCCTCTGAGTCATTAGACTCTGACTGATTATAATTACACAGTTCTGTAAATGTATCTTAGCTGCTCCTTCGGTGGTGCAAAGGGTGCTGTCTCCTTTCTAATGGGCTCAGAGGGAAGTATCTCCTGCTATTCGGGACTTAAATCCAAACTTTCCTGTATTAGCATCCAAAAATAATCTGCAGAGACACTTTCTGATCCATAATTGTAATGATGCTGTAGGATCTTTATCCTGACACTTTCCATGTTGTAGCATCTAAGGTCCTGCCTTTGGAAAACTGAGGACACAAATACTCTATAAATTCCAAAAATTCCTGTATCTGATGCTGCTGTACTCGGGCCCTTCTTTCCCTTAATATATCTCTGATTAACTGTGTAGGTATTACATAACATTTCCCTTGCCCCATAACTGTATCTAGTATTTACAAATTTTACTTTCAAGTTTTTTCTTTCTCACTTCTCTCTTATTTTTAAATTCTACTACTTATTTCGGAGTGCTCATTACTCACCTATCCACCTGAGGTGCAATTTTTTCTTGCAGGTTCTCATCTGTACATCTGGTCACTCTTTCGTGTTTTTCATGGTTCACCGGTCAGCCCCACATTGCGTCACCATTTGTCGGGGGCCAGCCTTGACAATAATACTTTTCTCCAGAGTAGAGGCATGGGAATTTAGAAATAAAATAAAGAATATAAAGATGCAAATGAAAATAATAAAATGCAAAAACATATAGGATAGTATCAGGAGGCAATTTTTCAGTGAGGACTGAAAATTTGCCTGTGTTTAATTTCCAACTGCTTAAAATACCCCTGATCCCAAAAGGTAGCAATAAGACAAAAGACTACATTAACATGATACAAGGAAATGAACATACCAATTGAAGGTCACAGGGTACATTCATAGTTAAACATTCTGTTGCTAGAACAAAACAAGTCACTTACACCCTAGACCAAAACACTTTGTAGGCAAACCACTCCCTGGGTGGAATCTCAAGTTATTTCCATAAAGGGAACTGGAACTTAGTTGGATCCTTAGACTTTTGTTTGAGGTAGGAACAAACTACTTCTGTGTTCCTGGAGCAGAAGATCTGGCAACTAGCCAATAGCTTGAGAAAGCAAAACTTTCTGATTTACAACTACGTGGGACCTTTGTCTGAGGTAGAAGCACAATAACCTTGAATGAAGTAGAAACAAGTCCCAGACTCTCTGACCTTTGCTCTTTTCAGGCCTCCACAGGTTACTTAGAATGATTCCCCATTGTTAAGTGGGGCAGGACTGACTGAGTTTTCAAAGGTGTTTTTATCAGTCTGTCATCTCAGGAAGTCCCTGTCCACACTGTAGTACTTCCCTGAGGATTGTCCCTCACCCACAGAAATGGCTATGGAGGACACAAGCCTGTATTTGTTTCACTGTGTATTTTGAGACAAAACCTCACTGTGTGATCCGGGCTAGTCTCAATCAAATTCACACCTCTTGCTTCAGTGCCCCAGATGCTGGGGTTACATAGGTATAGACCACAATGGTCAGCTTGCCTGCCTGTCTGCCTGCCTGCCTTCCTTCATTTCTTCCTTCCTTCCTTCAATTCTCTCTCCCTCCTTTCCTTTCTTTCTCCCTTTTTTTGGAGCAAACATTTTTAGTTTATGTGTAAGGTTGTTTCGCCTGCATGTATGTCTATACACCATTTGCATACCAGATGCCCACGGAGATCAGTAGAAGACATCAGATCCTTTGGAACTGGTATTACGGTGGTTTTGAACTGCCTGTGGGTACTGAGAACTGATCCAGGTCCTCTAGAAGAGCAGCCAATGTTTTAAACCCCAGAACCCTCTTGCCAGCCCTCAGCTTTAGTCTCTTAAGCATATGCTAATTGTACAAAGGAATTGGTTTCATTATGACATTTTCAAACCTGTAGAGAATGTACTTTGCTCATATTAAGTCCTCATTTCTCCCTCTTACTCTCTCCCCTCTCTTGTAGGTCACCTTACTTTTCCCAAGCAGTTTTCTTTTTTTAAAGATTTTATTTATTAGTATGTATACAGTACTCAGCCTGCAGTCCAGAAGAGGGCACCAGATCTCATTACAGATGGTTGTGAGACACCATATGATTGCTGGGAATTGAACTCCGGACCTCTGGGAGAGCAGCCAGTGCTCTTAACTGCTGAGCCACCTCTCCAGCCCCCCCCCAGCAGTTTTCTTTTCACTTCCATCTCTTTCCTTTTTAAGGTCTTGATTCCAGATGTGAGGGAAAACACAGAGCATTTGTTTCCTGTGTCTGTCTTATTTCACTTAGCACCTGGTTCATCTATGTGAACCTCTGTACAGAGCCACCTGCCCTCAAATGTCCTTTCCCTTTGATGTGATCTTGCCTTGCACTGTGACTGGGATTTACATTTCTGTACATTCATTTGTCTGCTGTGACTCTTCTCACTGAACAAGGAAGTTCACAGCAGCCAATACTACTCTGTTGGAACCACCAGCTTGGCCCCGGCATGGTTCAGGAGCCACATTCCCCCCCCCAACCCCACCCTAATCAGAGACTTTCTAAACAAAAGAAAGGCACCAAAGAGCCCAGTTCCTCATTTGTGACTATTGCAGCTTCCTCCCCTGACTCCTTCAGTCACCAAGTCCTTATCTAAGAATTCAGGTTTGAATACTTGGACACACACCCAGCTTGTGGCAGATGTCATCACCCCTTGCCTGTAATCTATAAAATCTCTCTGCCTTAGGTTGGATGTGACTTCTCTGGCCTTCATCTCTGAGACCAAGTAAGCTGCACAGGAGTTGCTTTGCTCAATATACCTGTTGTTATACTTTTAAAATTAGGCTTGATCTGGCTTATTGCATCAGTGTAAAAACTTATTATTGTTGGGGGACAGTAACAGAAAACTTATTAAATACCAGATGTGGCTTATCACCATGGCTGTCTCTTGGTACTATTAATCCCACCAGTCAAAACTAAGGCCACTAACACAAGTGAAAGACAAATTTGAAGCAAGCTTTAATTTAATACTGGGCAGCTTGACGGACTCTGGCCAGGTCCATTCCAGGCTTTCCATAAAATGGTTGGCCACTAATCACATTCTGCAGAGGTTTTAGAAGGCAAAATCACAGGGCTACCACATTTCTCGTCAGGTTGAATTGGGTAAGCATATATTCCTGCCTGCTTACACCACACCCTCATGCCCACACCCAATTAAAGACAAGTGTACATTTGCTGTAGTAAGTCTGTAAGCAGCCAGTGATTACCTGTCCACTGGGGCGTGGCCTCTTATACTATAAATGCTGATCTAGAGCATGTGTCCGGCCTCTTTTCTAGCTTCAGGATTTGGTTTCTGAACTCCATTCAAACAGAGGATTCTGATTTGTGAGTCTTCCCCTAAATAAATAACTGTCAATTTCTCAATTCTGAGTCAGTGTGGAATTTCTTTTAAGCATTCTTCTTAATTTGGCATTGACATGGATTCTGACTCCATGCCTACCAGGTGGATGGCCTAATGGCCTAGCCGTTCCATGGCCCAGACTGTCTCCAAACCCTGCCCACTTGGCTTGCTTTTACCTAAGCAGTTTTTTGTAGAGCCCCCACCACAGCAGAGTTTACTGCATGTGGCAACTTGGAAATTTCCCAAGCATACACATGACTGTCGCATTCCCTGGCATGGTTCCTTGCCAAGTGGTGACTTGTGCAGCTTCTGGTTTCTGCTCCCTACCTGTGAGTTCTGGTTTTCTTGCTCCATGTATGGAACTGATTTAATTGCTTTAATTTGTCAAGCAAAGCATATTTATCAGTATTTAGCCAGTACCAAGGCGGAAAACTAAAACGGCTCAGAAACTAAAGCGGGCCAGGATCATTCCTGTTGCCACCAGTTGCATTGCTTCTAGTTGCAACTCTGAAACCATGACATCTGCTGGACAATAAAGATTACAGTTTACCAGATCACATAACAAGTAATTAATAAATCAATATGGCAGACTGCATTAATATTGAAACTTTTAGTAACTTTTTTGCTAATACTATGGATTGTATTTTGTGAGGCTTATATGGTTATGGTGATACTTCAATTTATTGGGTATTGGAACTCAGTTTTCTTCTCCATAGTCTATTATTAAGAAAGAATATGGCACTTTTAGGTATGATACAGTCTTTACAGACTAATAATGAACAGCTAGTTGACAGTATTAATGCCATCAAAAATCAAAAGCTACCTGAAAAATTAATAGTATTAAAAAGGATGACATTAATTTGACAGACAAAATTGAATCCATATCTAAGGGTACTAAGAAGTTATCTGAAAGAATTCATACTGTTGAATTTGACAATCAAAATTTGTTAAAAAGTTATGATAAGTTAGCAGATAGAGTATCTCTCCAGGATGGCAATCTGCACACTATTTAAGTAATATCCAAGAATGAGATTTTATCTTTAAAGGAGAAACTTCAGACCTTGGAATCACATGTGCAGAATGAGGAACAGAGGCTAAAGGCCTCAATGAAATCACTAGAAATATATACAGGCCAGGAGATTCAGGCTTTACAAAAGACAATATTAAAAAGATTTGAAATAATTGAAGAAATTATTGGAGCTGATGAACAGGGAAAGAAGGCACAAGGACAGGATTCAACATCGCCAGTAGCTGCCAGAGATGACTTACCCAGGGTTTTAACTTCCTACCCTGTAATCTAATCTGACAAAGCATCAAGTTCTAAAGGCCCAAAAGGATCCAAAGAAGGTAGATGGATACCTATAGGAATGAATGATCTAAAAGAAATTAAGCAAGCTTTTGTAACTTATGGCTTGTATTCTGCATTTGTTAGGGAGATGATAAAAACTTGGGTTTCTAGCATCAAAGCAAAGCAACATGACTGGATTCAGTTAGTCTCAGCAGTCATGGATGATGGACCAGCATTGATGTTTAAATGTTATTTCAGAGAAGTGAAAATTTTGGAACAACAGGGAAAAGCAAAAGGCTTTGAGACTTCCCAAAATCAAATTCTTGGTAAAGGCCCTTATGTTGACCCACAGGTTCAAGTTCTTTATGGTGAACAAATCTTGTCCCTATGCCACAAAATCACCTTAAATGCTTGGGACAGGATTCAAGAACTAGGAAATACAATTGAATCATATACCAGGGTTAAACAGGACCAGAGACAACAGTTTAGTGACTTTTTACAAAGATCAACTAAGGCTGTACAAATAGGAGTAACAGACCCAGATGCTAGATGAATACAAATCGATCTCTGGCTTTTGAATGCCAACTTAGAATGCAAAAAGATACTTGGGTCTTTAAATGTTAGATAAGCACCTATGGATGAATGGATCCTTCACACAATGAACATTGAGACATTTGACTATAATTCTGAATCTTGGATAGGATAAGCAATTTCCAAAGTAATGAGGAGACATCAAAATTCCAAATGTTTTAATTGTGGTAGAATAGGACATCTGAGAAGGGATTGTAGATGAGGAATTCCTAGGAATATTATCTCCTCTGGGAATGGCAAAAATAGGAGGACTGAGCCTTCAGGTATATGTAGAAGGTGTGGCAAAGGCCAACATTGGACCAATGAATGCAGATCAACAACAGACAGACAAGGCAACCTGATACCACTGGGAAACTCCTCTTGCAGGCCCTCAAGTGAAAAGTGGCCCAGTCATTCCCAGTCACTGTGGAGGACATGTCTCACCAGGAAAATTTTAAAAATCCAGAGCCTTCTGTAAAAGACCATAATGTTCTACATGATGACATAAACATGGAGGGTAAGTAAAAAATTATAACAGGAAATAGGATATTCTAGCAGACTTCTATAAATGATCAAAGACCAAAGCTATGAGTATGTGTAAATGGCATTGTAATTGTTGGTTTGATAGACACAGGTGCAGAGGTGAATAGCATTACTCCAGAATGTTGGCATTCCTCTTCAAGAGACAGATGTTCAATTACTAGGAATGTAACGATATCTCAAGTTAAACAAAGCATAAGATGGGTTGACTGTATTGGGCCAGAAGGTCAAAGAGGAAAGCTAAGGCCATATGTGGCTGATATTGCAATAAATTTATGGGGCTGTGACCTGCTGAAGCAATGGAATACCCAGATTAATATTCCTGCAGTCCCAGGAAATCGTAATTCTGGAAAGGAATTTATAAGGTAGTATGAACAAAGGTCACCAGTCATTCAGGCTGTACAAGAACATAAAGCAACTAACCTTGAGAGGTACCAACAGCCCTACCTTTAAAATGGATAACTGAGAAGCCAATATGGGTTAAGCAGTGGCCTCTAGCTGAAGATAAGTTGCAGACTTTAGAACAGCTTGTACAAGAGCACCTAGATGTTTACCATATTGAAGAATCAACCAGCCCTTGGAATTCTCCTGCATTGTTGTAAAAAATAGATCTGGTAAATGGAGAATGGTGACATATCTAAGAACTGTCAATAAGGTAATTCAACCTATGGGCACTCTACAATCTGGAATTTCTCTGCCTTCTCTATTACCAAAAATTGCCTCTTATAGTTATTTATTTGAAAGATTGTTTCTTCACTATACCTTTACAAGAAAAGGATAGAGAAAAATTTGCCTTCACAGTGCCTAGTTACAATAATTCTCAGCCTACTAGGAGATATCAATGGACTGTCCTCCCATAAGGAATGCTCAATAGCTGTACTCTGTGCCAATACTTTGTAAGTCAGCCATTGGAAATAATATATAAATAATTTCCTAAGTAATTTACCATTACATGAAAGATATTTTGCTATCTGATTCAAACATAGATACTTTAGAAAGAATGTTTGAAGAAGTAAAGAAAGTTTTACCAAAATGGGGATTACAAATTGCTCCTGAAAAATACAGAGAGGAGATTCTTCAATTACTTAGTTCATAAAATAGGTTTGTAGAAAATTAGGACACAAAAGGCACAAATTAGGAGAGACTGGTTGCAGACTATTATTATTATTATTATTATTAAAATTTTATTGATTTTTATTGAGCTCTACATTTTTCTCTGCTCCTCTCTGTGTCTCTCCCCTCCCTCCTTCAACCCATGCTTCCAATTTACTCAGGAGATCTTGTCTTTTTCTACTTCCCATGTATATTAGATCTGTGTAAGCTACTATTAGTGTCCTCATTGTTGTCTAAGTTCTCTGGGATTGTGGTTTGTAGGCTGATTTTCTTTGTTTTATGTTTAAAAACCACCTTTTACTGAGTATATGTGATAATTGTCTTTCTGTGTCTGGGTTACCTCACTCAAAATAATGTTTTCAAGCTCCATCCTTTTTCCTGCAAAATTCAAGATGTCATTATTTTTTTTCTGCTGTGTAGTACTCCATTGTGTAAATGTACCACATTTTTCTTATCCATTCTTTGGTCAAGGGGCATTTAAGTTATTTCCATGTTCTGGCTATGACAAAAAAAATGCTTCTATGAACATAGTTGAGCACATGTCCTCATGGAACAATTGAGCATCCCAAAGGATGTATTACTGGGTCTTGAGGAAGGTTGTTTCCAAATTTTCTGAGAAATCACCTAACTGACATCCAAAGGGGTTGTACCAGCTTGCATTCCCACCAGCAATGCAGAAGTGTTCCCTTTTCCCCACAACCTCTCCAGCATAAGTTGTCATCAGTGTTTTTGATCTTGGCCATTCTTACAGGTGTAAGATGGAATCTCAGAGTTGTTTTGATTTGCATTTCTCTGATGACTAGGGATGTTGAGCATTTCCTTAAGTGTCTTTCAGCCATTTTAGATTCCTCTGTTGAGAGTTCTCTGTTTAGGTCTGTACTCTACTTTTTATTGGATTATTTGTTCTTTTGATGACCAACTTCTTGAGTTCTTTGTATACTTTGGAAATCAGACCTCTGTCTGATGTGGGGTTAGTGAAGATCTTTTCCCATTCTGTAGGCTGTCATTTTGTCTTGTTGACTATGTCCTTTACTTTACTGCTTTCCAACTCTTAATGACTTTCAAAGACTGTTAGGAGACATTTCCAGTCTACAACAAGCTATTGGGATAACACCTGATCTAATAATTCATTTAAACAAAACCTTAGATGGTGATAAAGACTTGAATAGTCCCAGAGAATTTAACAGCTAAAGCAGAAAAGGAATTGACAATTATTGAGGAGAAATTACAGGAAGCACATGTGGATATGGTGAATCCAAATCTTAATTGTATACAAGTCATATTGCCTTACAGAATTTCTCCTACAGGAATTTTAATGTAGAGGGACAATATTATTTTAGAATAGATCTTTTTTTACCCCATAAACCAAGTAGAAATTTAAAAACTTATGTGGAAAAAGTCTCTTAATTAATTATAAAAGCTATATTGGGACTTCATCAATTAGAAGGTATAGACCCAGCTGAGATTATAGTTCCTTTCGCTACTGATGGAATAAAATGTCATGGGAAGACAATGAACCATGGCAAAGAGCTTTTGCTAAGTTAATGGGAGAAATTAATAACAATTATCCCAAAAGCGATAGACTTAACCTTATAAAGAGAAGTTCTTAGATTCTTCTCCAAATTGTAGGTGATGCTCCAATAACTAGAGCCCATACATTTTATACTGATGCAAATAAATCAGGGAAGGCAGGTTACATATCAGAAGAATTAAGTAAGATGGAACAAAGTCCTTATAATTCTGTCCAGAATGCAGAATTATATGCTATTCTTATGGTGCTAAGGGATTTTAAAGAACCTCTTAATATAGTTACTGATTCACAATATGCAGAGTTATCTTGCATATTGAAACCACTGAATTTATACCAGATGACACAGAATTGACTTCATTTTTTATCCAGGTACAAGACATAATCAGGAATAGGCTTTGTCCTATGTACATAACACACATCTGATCCCATATGGGTCTGCCAGGCCCTCTAGCACATGGTAATGCAGAAATTGATCAATTATTGATTGGAAGCATGTTTCAGGCCTCAGAATTTCATGAAAATCATCATGTCAATAGCAAAGGTTTAGAGAAAGTGTTTTCTATTACATGGCAACAAGCTAAGGAGATTATAAAGAGATGCCCTACTTGCTCTTGATATAACCAAACACTGCTACCTGCAAGGACTAACCCAAAGGGTATGCAAAAGAATGAAATCTGGCTGATGGATGTGTTCCACTTTGCAGAATTTGGAAAATTAAAATATGTACACCACACCATTGACACTTATTCAGACTTTCAGTGGGTAACTGCTTCAAGCTCAGAAAAGGCTGATTCAGTAATCACACATTTATTAGAAGTTATGGCCATCATGGGTGTACCTGCATAAAAAAGACAAATAATGGTCCAGCATATGTCTCTAAGAAAATGAAACAGTTTTTTTGCTTATTATAATATTAAGCATGTTACAGGTATACCACAAACCCTACAGGTCAGATAGTTATAGAAAGATCAAATTGAACTATAAAGAATATTTTAAACAAACAGAAAGGGGTGGAAAATACCCCCAGAAATAGATTATATAGTGCTTTATTAGCCTTTGAAAAAAGGGGAAAATTGGATGGGATAATAAGATTAGTGTGAGCCTACTCACACTAATAATAATAGTGAGTAATAGAATGAATATGTGTGAGTTATTATTTATAGACAATTTATATTGGTATAGATTCTTGTATATTGACACAAATTTAAATATATTGAATATGTTCCTATTTTCATCCACCATATTTGTATACCTAGGCAAATTCATTTTGTCACCTCTGCTTAAAACATTTTTGTATGTGGATACAATTTTAGGTTATATTTATCATATTGCAATGTACATTTCTACCTCTGATCAAGATGTTTACACATTGTTTACATTTTGATGTCATTGTCCTCATTTTTGAACAGTTGTTTATTATATAATATTCTAATATGAAATCTTAGTCTTTAAGTTATATAGGTATTAAGAATTATAGATCAATAGTCATCTATGTTTGTCATACTTATAGTTAGACTAATCAGGTTCTTTAGATACATAGTGATTGTATTCTGCATAGATAGGTAATATTCAACTACTTCAAAGAGCTGTAGACTATAGCATTTAAATAACTTAGGGTTCTGTTGAAGTGAGACACAATTGTTCTTGGAAAGACAGGGTAAGATGGTTTTGAAAATTTTCCTGCCTCTAAAAATGGTATGTCAGTTACTTTAGGCCTTAGCCAAAGTTGATTGCTCCAATGTTGCAAATGAGACTTTGAGTGGTTGCCCAGGTAGCCAGTTGTCTGTCATTTGTTGCACATTTTGGAAGTTGCTTGATTGCACTTCCTGCTTACTCAAGTAATATTATTTCACTTCTTGGATCTTTGATGGGGATGAAGACTAGATAGTTGCAGTTACTTTCCTCTCATGACTAGCCCAAGTTATTTATTATACAAGACTTAAACTAGTTAGATAGAATAATTATTGAATATATTTGTTCTTATTGTTTATAATTTTGTATTAAGCTTAGAACTCTCTTATTTAAACAAAAGAGGGAGGTGCTTTAGGAAGTTCTACAGCCAGTAATTACCCACCCATTGGGGCGTGGCCTCTTATACTGTATATGCCAATGTAGAGCCCGCATCAGGCCTCTTTTCTGGCTGTGTGATTTGGTTTATGTTCTTTGTTCCAGCAGAGAATTTTGATGTGTGAGTCTACTCCTAAATAAATAACTGTCTATTTCTCAATTCTGAGCTAGTGTGAGATTTCTTTTAAGCATCCATCTTCATTTAACTTCTATATTAACTGTTCTGTATTCTTGAGGTCCAGATTAATGGTCAATTGAAGAGACTGATGATTTTTGCCTTTAAGAATCAAGGTCACAGTGCTAACTCCTGTTGCCCCAACTATGCCTAACCCCTCCAGGAAGAAGAGTAGAACTGTGGTCACCCCTATAGCCCATTTTGTTCTGTGGAGCATTAGGGACAGGGCCAACTCCAACTGTGTCTCCTCATAGTATTTCATATTGGGGAATAGCTGAGCCATTACACAAAATCCTCACCTGGTGTTAAGCACCATCCCATGGATGCAGGGAGTGAGCAGCAATGAGCAAGCCCAGCACCTGGCAGAGGCTGAGTCAATAGCATCATTTCATATGGGGAGGGTCTTGTTGCACAGTCCTTTATAAATATTTGTTGTGAAGGTAGAATCAACATAACAAAAATGACAGTCTTACTGAAAGCAATCAACAGATTTAATGTAAATGTACATTATAATTATAACAAAATTTTTTACAAGCCTCGAAAGAACAATCCTGAATGGTATAAGAAAAACAGAGACTCAGGACAGTCTAAATAATCCTCAACAATAAAGGAACTTTTGAATGTGTCACAATCTCTAACTTCAAACTTCATTACAGAGTCATAGTACTGAAAACAGCTTGATATTGGCATAAAAACAGATATGAAGACCAAAAGAACTGATATCAATCCACACACCTATGAACAGCAGACTTTTGACAAAGAAGCAAAATTGTGAAATGGAAAAAAAGAAGTATATTTAACCTGCTTATTTATTTTTATGGACCTTTAACTGTCCTGAAACTAGTTTTTTGAGGCTACCTTTTTTTAAACCTGTCTGTCAGCTCCTTGCTGGAGCCTTGCTGCATGGCAGGTGGCAGGACATGCTCTCTCTCTCTCCCTTTCTCTCTCTCTAAGTCTTTTTGCTGTACTTGGGACCAGGCAGTGTCCATTTTTTATTTTTCGTTTTGCCTAGGCATAGGCCATGCTTTTTAAGTTGAAAAGTCCCATCAGAGGTCAGTGACTGGCACATTTACAGGCTCTCTGGTGTCTGCCATTGTGGCTGCTCTAATATCATAGTGTGTCATCACAAGCTCTGGCGGGTGTAGCTACACTGATTTTATTATTTTATTTTGTAATCATAAAATTAGGAGAATTCCTGAACCCTCTCCTCTGTTTTATTGACCAACTCTAGGCTGCTGACTGTATGGGGTTAAATTTACTCTCTAAATTTATTCTGTCTCCTGCTTGCCTTTTTGGCTCCACTATGTAGGTGGATTAGATTTAGCTGGCTACTACATGTGGGTCAAAACTCAGCTACAGCGTATATACATGGAACTGCCATGATCTCAGCGGTAACCTAGGTGATCACTAGTAAAAAGCTACTTTTTAAAATTTTATTCCTCATTTAGCAGTAATAAAAGCTGTATCTCCATGACCATCATACTTACAAACTCTAAATATATCTGTCTTTGTTTTGCTTTATTTTAACTTTTTTAGTTATCAACATACGTAACTGATTATTATTTACAAATTTTAACTCCTGATTTTTAATTTTTCATTTTTAGGCTTCTTTAAATTTTGTTTTTTATTTTTGAGTGCACATTACTCACGTATCCACCTGTAGCGCAAATTTCTTGTGGGTTTCTCATATTCTCCTCCATATGTTTGGTTACTTTTCCAGGGTATTTTAGGGTTCAATGGCGAGCCCCATGTTGGGCACCACTATGTCGGGGTCCAGCTCCCACATTAATTATTTTTCGATCCAGAGTGGAAGTGTGGAAATAAAGCCACAATTCACATGACTTTATTGGGTGGGAGTTTTTAGGGACCCCTTGTGAAATCGTGAGTTTACATCCTGAAAATTCACCCATGTTTATTCTCCAAACAGTTTTTATGCCAAAACATAAACTGAGGGGGGGAATTCATTAGCATTCTGTTTCCTAGGTATTTGGGAGAATGACTCTGGTCATATCCACGCCTTTTTATGTCCATTTTGTCACTTTTTTATCTTTGTCTGCTCAGTCACATAGACTGAATTAACATCTCTTTCCTAGGTAACCTCCCAAATTACAAAGAAGGAGCAGAACAATATTAGCATATCCTGACCCTTTGTTTAGAATGGCATTAGTTTGTATCAATATCAAAGGGCTAGGTGACTACCTTCTGTGTGGCAGGTGCAAGTTGTGCCTTCAAGGTAGAAATGTGGGCCTGTATAATAGAGCCCCTATTATGCTTGACTGCTGGGAAGCAACACACAGGCCCCTATGCCTGTTATTTGCTGTGGTGAAATATTTTCCTGTCATCCCCAAGGGCATGGACTCCAGGAAAACTTGGGTATAGTCTCCAATTATTGCTACAATGGTATAGAAATGGGGTTGCACATTTAGGCAGAGCCAGCCCTCTCTGCTTAGAACAGGTTTAGAGGCATTTAACAATTGGAAGGTTTTTGAGATAAGCTCCCATATGGGGTGTTGGCTGTATGTAAATTTTACCTCCTGGTGGGGTGATATCTGGGTGGGCCATAAGAGTTAGGCCCATGCTAGGTAGTGGTTGTACACACCTTTAATACCAGCATTCAGGAGGCAGAGCCAGGTGGAGCTCTCTGAGTTTGAGGCCAGCCTGGTCTACAAGAGCTAGTTCCAGGACAGGCTCCAAAGCTACAGACAAACTCTGCATTAAAAAAAAAAAGACTTAGGCCCATACCTGGGGATGGGATGGTAACAGGAGCTACCTGAGGTGCCAGGACCAGGTTGGGTCCTATTGCTTACAGGAGCTCTGCCATGGGTGTTGTTTGAACTTTTAACTGGATGGTAAAGAGGGCTCCCAGGTCCCCAGATATCACTTGAGATTTTCCATATATTTGGATACCTCATGTCTTACCAGTGGATCATTGATTTTATCAGTGAACATGATCCTGAGGGGGTTTTATCTTGCCCTTAATCCCCGCAGCTGCCCACAGAGTTTGGGCTCTGAGAGACAGGTCATCCTTAACTGGGGGGTACACCTAATTGATCACTCACCTCCAGGAAGCACAGAAGTGGGAACTGCTCCCCCATACACACACACACACACACACACACACTTGTGGCTCCAGGACTTACTGGTTTTGTGTCCCAGATAAACATAGAAATGACTAATTCTAAGGACGTGTTGGTCCCATGTGAGCAGAAGTAGGTCCCACACATCAAACTCTAGACGGGGAAACCATGTGGTGAGGGCTCTTGAATGACTGCAGCATGAGAGTTTCTCTGGTGGATGTCCAGGTAATGGTCCAGATGAGCTCTACAGGTTGGTGTGGGTTAGAGCAAGGCACAGGAGAGCAAAGGGTGAGCAGTGTCAGCACAAATAGTACCTTCACTTTGACAAGGGCACACACACAGTGCAACTTGAGTTTGAATGGGTGGTTCAGATGTTCAGTCTTTCAATCTGGAAAATCTCTTTCCACCAGATGATGGATTCATGTGATGATGCTGTCAACCTTTAGGGCCGTGACTATGATCAGGATTATGGTGTAAGTACCTTTCCAGCGAGGTTCTAGGCTTCTCTGGTGTCTCTTCACATCCAGACTGGAACTTGTGCAGGATGGGTAGCAGAGATGCTTCATAAATGACCTTGAGGCAGGGCCACAGATCCCTGTAGGAAAGGCCCACAGCCTTGAAGGAAGCAACCAGGTTAACATTGTCAAATTCAGAAAGTAGTTCAGACCTTAAGTTGGGAAGAATAAGAGGGGTCTACCGAACATGATTTCAAAAGGAGTTAGCCCCAAAGTATAGGATGAGCTTTGAACCCTATTGAGGGTAAAGGGGAGGAGAACCACCCAGTCACCACCAGTTTCCATGGTTAATTTAATAGGGGTCTCTTTTAGGGTTCCATTCATTCATTCTACCTGACCTGAACCCTGGGTCTGTAAGCACAATGTAATTTTCAATTCTTCCTCAATGCTCTAACCAGGAGTTGTGTTACCTGAGAGATGAAAGCTGGTCCATCATCAGAACTCAGGAAAATAGGGATACCATACCTTGGAATGATATCTTCCAGCAAATTCTTAGTCACAGTTTTAGAGGTCTCATGTCTGGTGGGGAAAGTTTCCATCCACCAGAGAATGTATCTAGAGATACCATACTAACCAGAGGATGTATCTAGAGATACCATACTAACCAGAGGATGTATCTAGAGATACCATACTAACCAGAGGATGTATCTAGAGATACCATACTAACCAGAGGATGGATCTAGAGATACCATACTAACCAGAGAATGTATCTAGAGATATCATACTAACCAGAGGATGTATCTAGAGATACCATACTAACTAGAGGATGTATCTAGAGATACCATACTAACCAGGTTTGACTTGTGTAAAATCCATCTCCCAGTGGGCTCCTGGTTTTGTTCCCCTGAGTCTAGTTCCTGCATTTTTAGGTAGGCTGTCCATGTTGGTGAGGTAGTAAGCTATGCATTTTTCAGTTATCTGTTCAATCTTGTGCCTGAGATCAAATATTTTTTTTTAATGAGGCTGCCTTACCAAGTTCTCCATTTTTCTGGTTCCTAGATGGATGCAATGAATGTGGTGTAGGAGAGCATCTGCTAATTTTCCCGGCAGGATAAGTCTCCTGCTGTCTGTTACCCACCAGATCTCAGGCTTCTGTGCCATTGGTAGCCTATGTATCATGCACAAATCTTCAGGGGTGTAGGCTGGGAGGTTGGGGAGATCAGAAGGTCCTAGGCCTGGCACAGTGAGTGCCAGGACCTCGGGAGATGGCACAGACACTTTTTTTGCTTTTTTATCAGCTTTCCTGTTCTTTCTGGCATTGGTGTCAGCCTTTTGATGTCCAGGGCAGTTGATGATGGCCAGTTTGTTTGGTAGCCATAAGGCTTCTAGAAAGTCTAGGCTCTCCTGTTTGGTTTTAATATCTTTTTCTTAGCAGTGAGGAGCCCCCATTCCTCACAGAGAGCTCCATGAACATGGGCCGAGGCAAAGGCAGAATGACTGTCCATGTAGATGTTCAGCCTCCTGCCTTTTGCCATCTCCAGTGCCTTGGCTAAGGCTATAAGTCCAGCTCTCATCGGAGGGTCATCACCGAAACAGTCTCCTTGTTCACCACCACAGCCCCCACATACCTTTTGCCATCCTGCATGAAGCTGTTCCTGCCCATATACCAGTAAAGCACTGCATGCAGTAGGGACTGATCTCATAGGTCTTTTCTCAGCCTGTGTTCCTGGATTGGGATTCCTGCACAACCATGTAGTGGAGTGTCCAGGTCTGGGTCAGGGGGTAGGGATGTGGGGTTCAAGGCCATACTTGGAAGGAAACGGATATGTGGGGGAGGGGAGGCTAAGGAGGAGGCTCTGATAGTGAGTCATGCTAGTGTTGCTCATCTGTAGATGTTGTTTGAGCATCCTTCAAATGTTTGAGGGGTGGTAATGAGGAGCTTCAGTCCCATGGTTAGCTTGCCAGCATCCTTGACCAGCAAGGCTGTCACAGCAATGATCCCTAAGCATGGGGGCCCACTGGCTGCCACTGGATCTAGTCTTTTGGATAGAGAGGCCACTGGCCTATTCCCAAGGTCCTTGGGTTTGGGTTAAGACTTCTTTGACTATGCCTTTTCTTTCATCTGTGTAGAGATGGAAGGGTTTGGTGATGCCTGGCAGCCCTAGTGCAGTTGAAGGGCCTTTTTGATTTTATTGAAAACCTTATCTTCAGCCTCAGTCCAGAGGAAGGGCTGGCTTTCTTTGGTGGCCTCATATGATGACTTAGCCACTTCAGCAAACCTGGGGATTCAGAGGCGGCAGAAGCCTGTGGACTCAAGGAATTCTTTAATTTCCCTCCCAGTGGTTAGAGTGGATATCTTGAGCACTGTCTTCATACGGACTTCTGAGAACCACTGTTGCCCC
Organism: Ondatra zibethicus; assembly: GCA_004026605.1. Taxonomy (NCBI): domain Eukaryota; kingdom Metazoa; phylum Chordata; class Mammalia; order Rodentia; family Cricetidae; genus Ondatra; species Ondatra zibethicus. The sequence continues at coordinate 27,443 of PVIU01017252.1, forward strand.
CTCTGAATATATATCCCAAATAAGTTAGTTCTGTTTGGCTGATTTAGCCTTTTTAACTGATGCCAGATACCCCAAGGTCCCCAAGTTGTTTAGCAGATCACCAGTGCTTACCTTGCAGTCTTCTTCACTGCCAGCTGCTATCAGGAGGTCATCCACGAACTATAAGAGGGTGGCCTGTGGGTGTCCCCTCAAGTATTCCCCTAGGTCCTCAAAATAGGGCATCATTGAAGAAGGCTAGGGAATTTGTGAGCCCCTGAATCAACCTGGTGCAGGTTAGCTGTCCATTGTGCCCTTTCTCAGGGTCATACCATTCAAAAGGAAACAAGGACTGACTTTTTGGAGCCAGGGTCAGGCTAAAGAAAGCATCTTTGAGGTCTAGTACCATGTACCAGACCCTGGTAGGGAAAAGTGAGCTCGGAAGGGTTTAAGGATTGAGCACTGTGGGTTAAATGTCCATAACCCTATGGTTGACTTCCATAAGGTCTTGCACAGGCTGGTAGTAATCATTTGAGCTGGGTTTCTTAACTGGGAGAAGGGGGTATTCCAAGAGGACTGGCAGGAGATCAGAATCCCTTGTTTCATGAGATGTCATATGTGAGGAGTGATGCCCTCTTTCACTTCCTACAACATAGGTATTACCAAACCCAAGCCGGGTTGGCATCAGGCTTGAGTGCAACAAGCACGGGCACTCAGTGCTAGCTAGGCCCATCCCCCAGCCTCGGCAAAGGCCTCAGGATATTGAGCCACCCATGTGACCGTGTCCTTGGGGTGAGTGTTAGTCTTTGATGTGGCCTATATTCATCCTCAAGCTGGAGGGTGAGGACTTGGATTGGCTGTTCATTTTTATTTGTAATTAAGACACCATTTTCTTTGGATGATATCTGAGTCCCAACTTTAGTAAGTAAATCTCTTCCCAATAAGGGTTAGATTTCAAGATCCACTGTTCTTCAGGCAGTCCAAGACTATTGGATCATACATGTGGATCCCTGCACCCAAGACTTATTGTGAGACAAATTGCCTTGGGATTTGGTCAGAAGCAAATGTTGGATCTCTGTGTCTATTACAAAGTCTGTAAGTTTCTCTTTCCACCCTGGGCTTGGAGAGGGGGTCCAAACCCTGTCTCCCTTAACCACTGAGGTTGCCTGACTCCATGACCAGTACATGGTGGGGAGTCACATCCTAAATAATAGTCTTTTCTTTTAGACTTTTGGGGGCATTCTTTTACCCAATGTCCCAATTCTTTACAGTGTGAATTTTGGTCCTTTGGAAGCCTAGGGCACTCCTTTGAGCAGGGGTCCTTGCTCTCTTTGCCAGGTGTCACAGTTCACATTCCTTTTCATCTGGGATCCAGGTGTAGCTGCTAGGAGGGGAAAACTTTTGCTATTTTTAAGTTGTTTCGCTTTGTTGGTCTAGTTTTGGGTTTTGAAATAGCATCTCAACTACAGAGCATAGTCTAGGTCAGAACTCCAGATCCTCCTGCCTCAGCCTCCGGAGTGCTGGGATTATAGACCTGCCGCCTCTCTTCTCATCTAGGCCCTAGGCTCTCCAGTGCTATTGCTGTGGCAGTGTTTCTCCAGTACGATTTAGGAGAGGCTATGACTTCACAGGTGGGGCAGGAATGATCCATCATAGCAGTAAGGACACAGGGGGCGGACCCTGACACTTCTGGAGGAAGGCTCCACTGTAGGCACGTGGTACAATTATTTAAAGATGGTCCCGGCCTGGCCTGAAATTATCAGTTCATTATCAAGTGATCGTGAGAGTAGACTGTTCTGCAGCACCAGATGAATCACCCAGACAATCTAATTTCTGTCCCATAGTCACCAAGATCTGTCTCACTAACTCAGGCTTCAGACAAGGTAGGGCGGGGAAAAGCACACAGAGGTAAGAAGAACAGGACTTCAGTGAAGAAGCAGGGCAGGCCTGAAGCAGATAATACAGTGGTGGACTGAGGTTACCACCTAAGTTTTATGTGTCTGAAACCATGGGAAGGGAGAAAAGTTCAGCTAATGAGGATTTCAGTAGATGAATGCACCAAAGATTAGCATCATTTTCAAAGCTGCCTTTTATCAATGCAGGCCCAGGAACAGTAGATAAAATTCTTCCTCATTCCCTGAAATAATTCTAAAATTTAAAGACTATTTGTTATCACTCAGGTTCTCCATAGAAACCCGACAGTAAGGACCATGCATCAAAGTGAGCCAGCAAGTTGAACATATGAGAGAGACTCAATGGTTTCTGCCCAGAGGCCAAAAGCCTCAAGATCTAGGGAGACAAAACATTTCAAACTGAGTTTGGACGCAGGAAAAAGCCCATTATCAACTATTTCAAAGGTAGACCAACAGGAGCAGCTTTCTCAGGCATGGAAGGGTCAGCCCTTTTGTTCTACTGGGGTCTTTAACTGATTGCTTAAGGCCCACCCACATTAGGAAGAGCAAATACCTTTACTTGGTGGACCCATTTAAATGTTTTATTTTATTTTATTCTCTTTAGTTTTTCAACACAGAGTTTCTCTGTAGCTTTAGAACCTGTCCTGGAACTAGCTCTTATAGACCAGTCTGGCCATGAACTCACAGAGATCTACTTGCCTCTGCCTCCCGAGTGCTGAAATTAAAGGCACTGGTTTAAATGTTAATTTCATCTGAAAATACTCTCACAGAAACACTAAGAATAAATACGTCATCAAATATCTGGACATTCCATTCCATATCTAGTCACACTGGTACTTAAAATAACCATTACACTAAGTTAGAACTATAGTTCAGGGAAACAATTCATTTAATACTTGCATGACCCTGACATAGAAGGTGTATGATGCTTATAGCTAAACCATATGCAATAACCTCCTTCTAGTGCAGGTAAGAACAATACCCATATATACCACACAGCAGCTAGCACTGAGTGACAACAGGGGGTCCAGAACTTGATCTATTTACAGCAAGAAGAGACTTTTGTCTTCCAAAGGACTGTGTTGTGCTGGGGCTGGAGAGGAGGCTCAGTGGGTGTGAGCCCTGGCTATTCATGCAGAAGACCTGGGTTCAGTTATCAACACCCACCTGAAGACTCACAACCACCCATAACTGATCTGGCACCAGGCACTGAACAGGGTGCACAAACATAATTCTGACAGAACACCTATATACATAAAATAACATAAATAAATCTAAAAGAAACAAAAAGAATAATATTCCAGAAGGCCATGGAAGGATAATAATGACAACATCATAGGGTATATATTTTTTCCTCTTACTGAAAACAGATTTTTTACTCACATAATATATTCTGATTAAGGTTTTCCCCCCTCTCTAATCCTCCCAGTTCCTCCATATTCCCTCCCATCCAGATCCATTCCCTTTCTGCCTCTCATTAGAAAACAAGCATGCTTTTAAGGATAATAATTTTAAAATATGAGATAAAGCAAAACTAACACATTGAAATAGGCCCAAATAAATAATCAGAAGGTATTGTGGGATATTTGTACACTGTGTGAAAATGTATTGTTGTGATTGGTGTGATAAAATGTTGAAAGGCCAAGACCGCCAGGAGAAGCATAAGCAGCACCGGGGTGGCCGGGCAAGACCACCAGGAGGATTAGTGTGAGCAGAAACACAGCAGACAGCGACGACAGCAGTGGCCTCCAGAAATTATCTGACCACTGGAGTCTCAGCCTTAGCCCTGCCAACACCAGGAGGAACCACCATCTGAATTTTGGGCCTGCAGGCACCTGGAGGATTTTTCATGGAAGACTCTCCTCTACCTACACCTGAAGGAATTATCAACAAAGCCACAGCCCCAACTACACTAATTGGAGGGAAAGAGATCCCCCAGAAACACAGGATCTACCCATTCTGATTGGAGGAAGAAATGCATAGACAACATTCAACAACATGAAGAGTAATATAGTACCACCAAAAACTAGTGTTTCTGAAATAGCAAGAACTGAACATTCTAATGCAGATGAAGCAGAAAAAAGCAAACTTAAAAATAATTTTATGAAGATGATTGAGGGCCTTAAAAAGGAAATGAAAAAATCCCTTTAAAAAATGAAGGAAAAGACAACAAAATATTGAAAGAAATCAAAAAAATCCCTTCAAGAAAACCAAAAAAAAAAGCAATCAAATAGATGAAAAAAAAATGGTTCAAGACTTGAAAACTGAAATAGAGACAACAACAACAAAAACACAGAGAGAGGAAAATCTGGAAATTAAAAATCTGGATAAATGATCAGGAACTACAGATACAAGCATAAACAACAGAATATAAGAGAAAGAAGAGAGAATCTCAGGCATTGAAGGTACAATAGAAAAAATAGATTCATTGGTCAAAGACAATGCTAAATCCAACAAATTCTTAACACAAAATATCCAGGAAATCTGGGACACCATGAAAAGACTGAAATTAAGAATAATAGGAATTGAAAAAGGAGAAGTCTTCCAGCTCAAAGGCACAGAAAATATACTTAGCAAAGTCATAGAAGAAATCTTGCCCAACCTAAACGACATGCCTATGAAAATATGAGAAGCTTACAGAACAACAAATAGACTGGCCATACCACAAAATAATAAAAACAATGTACATATGAATAAAGAAAGAATACTAAGACCTGCAAAGGAAAAAGTCCAAGTAGCATATAAAGGCAGACCTATCAGAATTACACTTGAATTCTTAATAGAAATGATGAAAGCCAGAAGGTCTTGGTCATGTGTAGTGCAGACAATAAGAGACCATGGATGCCAGCCCTGATGACTATATCCTGCAAAGCTTTCAATCAATGCAGACAGAGAAAACAGGATAGTCCATGACAAAACCAGAGTTATTCAATATCTATCCATAAATCCAGTTTTACAGAAAGTACTAGAAGGAAAACTCCGACCAAGGAAGTTAGCTACACCCACAAAAACATAGGTAATTCCACACCAGCAAATCCTAAAGAAGAGAAATGCACACACAACACTACCAATAACAATAAAAACAAAAATAACAGGAACTAGCAATCACTAGTCATTAATACCCCTAAATATCAACGGATTCAATTCACCTCTAAAAAGACACAGGCTAACAGATTGAATATGAAAATAGAATCCATCCTTCTGCTGCACACAAGAAACAAATCTCAACTACAAAGACAGACATAACCTCAGAGTAAAGGGTTATAAGAAGATTTTCCAACCAAATGGCTCTAAGAAACATGCTGGTTAGCTATCCTACTATCTAACAAAATAGACCTCAAACTAAAATTAGTCAAAAGAGATGAAGACAAACATTTCATATTCATCTCAGCAAAATCCATCTACATGAAGTCTCAATTCTGAACATTTATACCCCAAATACTAGGGCACCCACATTCATAAAAGAAACATTACTAAAACTTAAATCACACATTAAGGACCACATACTAACAGTGGAAGACTTCAACACCCCACTCTCACCACTGGACAGGACTGTCAGAGAAACTTAACAGAGAAATAATGGACCTAACAGATGTTATGACTCAAATGGGCTTAACAGACATCTGTAAAACATTTCACCCAAACACAACAGAATATACCTTCCTCTCTGCACCTCATGGAACATTCTCCAAAATCAACCACATCCTCAGTAACAATGCAAATTTAAACAGATACAAAAAATTAGAATAACCCCTGTGTCTTATCAACTTAAAGTTAGAATTCAACAACAACACTAATTGTAGAAAGCCCACAAACTCATGGAAACTGAACAAGAACTCAGGAAACTGGTCATCAAAAGAACAAATAACCCAATAAAAAATGAAGTACAGACCTAAACAGAGGACTCTCAACAGAGGAATCTAAAATGGCTGAAAGACACTTAAGGAAATATTCAACATCCTTAGTCATCAGAGAAATGCAAATCAAAACAACTCTGAGATTCCATCTTACACCTGTAAAAATGACTAAGATCAAAAACACTGATGACAACTTATCCTGGAGAGGTTGTGGGGAAAGGGGAACACTTCTGCATTGCTGGTGGGAATGCAAGCTGGTACAGCCCTTTGGATGTCAGTGTGGCGATTTTGCAGAAAATTAGGAAACAACCTTCCTCAAGACCCAATAATACCACTTTCGGGTATATTTCAAAGGGTGCTCAATTGTGCCACAAGGACTAGTACTCAACTGTGTTCATAGCAGCTTTGTTCATCATAGACAGAACATGGAAACAACCTAAATGCCCCTACAGTGGAAGGTGACAGAGAGAATCCTGCTCACATCTGACATCAATGGTTCCCATTGTCATTATCATCCTCAGCATATGACGCTTAGAGTCCTAATCACAAGGGCAGCAATGAACTACCAGAATGAGCTGAAAGTGGGAGGTATTGTGATAATTCAACAGACTAGAGTTGGACATTTAAGACATAGAATTATGAATGGCATCAAAGTTTTAAAAATGATTTTGTATCTTTATTAACAAGTGTCTTTCTAGTTGAGAGTCTCAGCTTTAGTGGCTGAACCACCTCTCCAGACCTGCTAGGTAGTATTGAAAAGTCCAAAGTCTTGACAAGATAGGGAACTATTTTTTCTGTTGTTTTTTTTAATTTATTAGATTTTTTAAAAATACCATTCCAAGTTCCCACTCCCTCCCCTCCTCCAATTCCCTCCACATACCCTCCCTCCACACTCCTCTCTAATCCTCAGAGAGGGTAAGGCACATAGCTTTGTGGAGGGTCCAAGGTCCTCCCTACTATATCCAGGTTGATCAAGATATCCATCAAAAGTGAATAGGTTCCCAAAAAGCCAGTGCATACAGTAGGAATAAATCCTGGTGCCACTAACAGTGGCCCTTCAGTCTGCCCCAGCCATGCAAATGTCAACCACTTTCAGAGGGACTAGTTTGATCCTATGCTTGTTTCTTCCCAGTCCAGTGTTGGTGAGCTACCATTACCTCAGGTAGACTGTTTATTGAGTGCACCCATCGTGTACTTGACCTCTTTGCTCATATTCAAATTCTTCCTACTCTTCAGCTGGACTTTGGCAGCTCAGTCCAGTGCTCCAATGCAGGTCTCTGCCTCTGTTTCCATCAGTTGCAGGATGAAGGTTCTATAGTGATATTTAAGATTTTCATCAGTCTGACTATAGAGCAAATCAAGAACAGACCCCCTCTCTTCTATTGCTTATGGTATTAGCTGGAGTCAGCCTTGTGCATTTCTGGGAATTTCTCTAGAGCCAGGATTCTGCTAACCCTATAATGGCTCCCTCAATCAAGATATCTCTTTCCTTGCTCTCATCTCTGTGCTTCCTCCATCTCGACTATCCCATTCCCTCAAGTTCTCTTCAACCCTCCCATTCTCCCCTCCTCTTCCCTTTCCACCCTCCCTTCTCACCACTATGCTTGATGAGGGCACTAGAACAATACACAAGACAGGAGATATAAGCTTTACAAAAAGGCAGTTGTGAAAAGATTTGAAATGATCAAGGAAATTATTAGAACTGATGAGCTGGGAGAAAAGTTACAAGAACAGGATTGAGTCTATCCGGATCAAAGTCAGGGATGACTTACCCAGAGTTTTAGCTACTTATCCAGTAAAATCCTCTGAGAAGCCATCTGGTACTAAATACCCTAAGGTAGTCAAAGAATGTAAATGGCAACCTATAGTTATGAGTAATCTAAAGTAAATTAAGCAAGCAATAGTATCTTATGGCTTTCATTCATCATTTTTTAAGGAAATGATAAAAACATGGGCTTCAAGCAATAAAGCTACCCAACATGATAGGCTTCAATTAGTCTCAGTGGTCCTCGAAGATAGACCCCAGCTGCTATGGAAGGGCTATTGGGGAGAAGAGGCAAAAATTATAGAACAAAAGGAAAAAAGAAAAGGATCAAATTCCTTGCAAGGGATCTTACTCAGACCCACAAGACCAGGCTCAACATGATGAACACACTTTCTCCCTATGCCACACAGCAGCTTTAAATGCTTGGGACAGAATTCAGGAATCAGGAAAATAATTGAATCATGTGCCTATGTTAAACAGGGCCAAAGAGAACTCTTTAGTGCCTTTTTTTAAACAAACAATAACTAAGGCTGTGCAAGTAGGACCCAGAAGCTAGATGAATACTTATTGAATCTCTGGCTTTTGAAAATGCCAACTTAGAATGCAAAAAGGATCTTGGGCCTTTAAAGGTTAGATCAGCACCAATGGATAAATGGATCCTGCATACAATGAATGGTGAGGCTTTTGACTTGGGTAGCAATTCCCAATGGTATGAGGAGACACCAAAATGCCAATGTTTTAATTGTTGTAGAATAGGACAGCTGAGAAGTTATTGTAGGCAAGGAATTCCTAGAAATACCTCCTCTGGGGATGGCAAAAATGGAAGGTCTCAATCTTCTGGATTATGTAGATGTGGCAAAGCCGACATTGGACCAAAGAATACAGATCAACAAAAGATAGGCAAGTAAACTTGATATCATCAGGAAACTCATTGGGGGGCCTCTCACAGTCCCTCAAGTCAAACATGCTCCAGTTATTCCCAGTCACTATGGAGACCATGTCTCACCAGGAAAATTTAAAAAATACAGTCCCTACTGTATAAAAATTATACATTCTGGATGATGGAATAAACATGGAGAATGAATCAAAAACTCCAGTAGGAAATAGGAAATGTATATTTTGGAAGACTTCAATAAATGATCAAAGACCAAAGCTAAAATTATGTATAAATGAACTTATAATTGAGAGATTACTGAACACAGGTGCTGCTGCAGGAAGATTTACAGCTAGCAACTACCTGCCTAGTGGGGTGTGGCCTCATAGACTATTTACCTGGATGTGGAAGCACATCTGACCCCTTCCTCTCTGCTTCCCCCTGGGCCCTGTTTGCTGTTTGGTTTGCTTTGGATCTGATCTTCATCATCATTCAAGCAGAGAATTCTGACTTTATAAGTTTTACCCCTTAATAAACACTGGTCTACTTCTTAGTTCTAAGCTAGTGTGGTATTCCTTTTTTTAAGCATCTGATCTCTCCATCATCACTTGGTGCCATGTGGGTTTGGACTTTACACCCTCCAGGCTGGAGGTTTAGTCCTCCCTGGACAGATTTTCTTTTGCCTGAACAGTATTTTTTTATATATATAAAATACCCGTATCAACGGAGTTTGCAGTGTGAGAGCTGGGGTGATATTAGAAGTGCTGTTTGCCTGCCACTGAAAACTCCCTGGGTGACCCTTTGTCCTGGCAGACTCAGCATAGGGATGCAGGGCATGCGATTGGCTGGGCGGCATGGGACCCTTGGGAGCAGCTGTGGCACGAGCCCCACATTGGGTTGGAGCCATGATCCTCAGGCCACAACCAGCAAGCAACATGCAGAGGCAGAACGGCAAAGCAGGTGCCTGGGCAAGCAGCGCTATTTGTCAGCCGCTGGACGCTCCCTGGGTTTCTGTTCTCTGTGCCTGGACTCTGGGTTTTCTTGCTCTGTGTATGGAGTTGATTTAACTACAGCTAACATCTTGAGTGACTCAATTTTACACAGTTCTTTAACAAGTATCAAGGCGGATTTTAACACAGAACCTGTCCCCTCAACATTGCATTGCTTCTAGTCGTGACTCAGAAACAGCACCATCTGCTAGTTAACCGGTAAAATGGCAGATTTTGTTTCTAATGGGACTTTCACCATGGTTTTTGCTACCACTAAGGAAGGAATCACACAAGGCCTATATGAATATGGGGGTACCTCAATTTACTGGTTATTAGGTTTCAGTTTTCTTCTCCATATTATATCATTATAGAAGTATATGGCACTAGTTGATAGGATTAATATAATCGAAAATCAGAGGTTATCTGAACAAGTGGATACCATGATAGGCAAAATTGACTCCATATCTAAGGGTACTAGGAAGTTACCTGAAAGGGTACAGGATGTTGAATTTAACATTCAGAACTTATCACAGAGTTTTGATAAGGTAACAGACAAAATGTACCTCCAGGATGGCAATTTACACGATATCCAAGAGCAGTTCAAGGAGGAGATATTATCTTTGAAGGGAAACATTAAGACCTTGGAATCACAGGTGCAGAATGAGGACCAGAAAATTGATACATTAGGGAAATCACTAGAAACATATGCAGGTCAGGAGATTCAGGCTTTTCGAGAGACAATGATAAAAAAGATTTGAAATGATTGAGGAAATTATTGGAGCTGGTGAACAAGGTAAGAAGGCACAAGGACAGGATACAATGTCACCACCGGCTGTCAGAACTGGTTTACCCTGGGTTATAGTGTCATACCCTGTAATTTACTCTGACAAAGCATCAATTTCTAAAGGCTTGAAGGGTGCCAAAGAAGGTAGATGGAAGCCAATAGGAATAAATGATATAAAAGAAATTAAGTATGCTGCTGTTACATATGGCTTGCACTCTGCATTTGTTAAGGAAATGATAAGGACTTGGGATTCTAATGTCATGGCTACATCCCATGATTTCTCTCAGTTAGCATCATTAGTATTGGATGAAGGACATTCCTTGACATTTGGAATTTATTCCAGAGAAGAATCCAAACATATGGAACAGCAAGGAAGAGCAAAAGGTGTGGAGGTTTCCCAGGATCAAATTCTTGGTGTAGGAGCATATGCTGATCCACAGGTCCAAGTTCTTTATGACGAAGAAGTATTGTCCCTATGCCACAAAGCAAACTTGAATGCTTGGGATAGAATACAAGAACTAAGGAAAAGTTTCTAATCATATACCAGGGTTAGGAAGGGACAGAGAGAACCCTATACTGACTTTTTGCAAAGATTAATTAAGGCTCTGCAAATAGGAGTAATAGACCCAGAAGCTAGACAAATAATTCTTGAATCTCTGGCTTTTGAAAATGAAAACTTAGAATGCAAAAAGATAATTGGGTCTTTAAGGTCTAGATCAGCACCTATGGAAGAATGAATTCAGCATACGATGAATTTTGAGACGTTTAACTACGATGATGAATATTGGGTAGGAGAAGCGATTTCCAAAGCAATGAAGGGACATCAAAGTGCCAAATGTTTTAATTATGATAAATTAGGACATCTGAAAAGGGATTGCCAGCAAGGAACTTCTAGGAATAATACCTCATCTGGGAATGGCAAGAATAGGAAACCTCAGCCTTCAGGTATATGTAGGAGGTGTGGTAAAGGACGACATTGGACCAATGAATGCAGATCAACAACAGACAGTCAAGGCAACCTGATACCATTGGGAAACTCCTTGAGGGGTCACTCGCAGGCCCCAAGCAAAAAGTGGCGCAGCCCTTCCCAGTAACCATTGAGAACATGCCACCCCAGGAAAATTAAAAACTCATGAACCTTCTGTGCAAGATGATAATGTTCTGAATGATGGCTCAAATTTGGAGGATAAGTTAGAAATTCAAATAGGAAATAAGAAGCGTATATTTTGGCAAACTTCTATAAATGATCAGAGACCAAAGCTGAGAGTGCAAATAAATGGAATTGTAATTGTTGGCTTGATAGACACAGGAGCAGATGTGAGTAGCATTACTCCAGAATCGTGGCATCCAGATTGGCCTCTTCAAGAGGCAGATGTTCAATTACTAAGAATTGGAACCATATCTCGAGTTAAACAAAGCATGAGATGGTTTGACTGTATTGGACTAGAAGGTCAAAGAGGAGAGCTAAGGCCATATGTGGCTGATATTGCAATAATTTATGGGGCTGTGACCTGCTGCAACAATTGAATACCCAGATTAATATTCCTGCAGTCCCAGGAACTCATAATTCTGGGAAGGATGTAATAAGGTACTATAAACAAAGGTCACTAGCCATTCAGGCTGTACAAGAACATAAAGCAACTAACAAACCTTTAGAGGTACCAACAGCCCTACCTTTAAAATTGATAACTAAGAAGCCAATATGGGTTAAGCAATGGCCTCTATCTGAAGGTAAATTGCAGGCTTTAGAACAATTGGTACAGGAGCAATTAGATGATAGACACATTGAGGAATCAACTAGCCATTGGAATTCTCCTGTGTTTGCTGGGAAAAAAAATCTGATAAATGGAGAATGGTGACAGATCCAAGAGCTGTCAACAAGATAATTCAACATATGGGTCCTCTACAGTCAATTCCTCTGCCTTCTCTGTTGCCAAAAGGATGGCCTCTTATAGTTATTGATTTGAAGGATTCCTTCTTCACTATACCTTTACAAGAAAAGGATAGAGAAAAATTTGCCTTCACAGTGCCTAGTTACAATAATTCTCAGCCTACTAGGAGATACCAGTGGACTATCCTCCCACAGGGAATGCTCAATAGCCCAAGCCTGTGTCAATACTTTGTAAGTTAGCCATTGGAAATAATACGTAAGCAATTTCCCAAGTCTATAATTTATCATTACATGGATGGCATTTTGCTATCTGATTCAAACATAGATACTTTAGAAAGAATGTTTGAGGAAGTAAAGATAGTTTTACCTAAATGGGGTTTGCAGATTGCTCCTGAAAAAATACAGAGAGGAGAGTCTATCATTCCCTGGGTTATAAAATAGGTTTACAAAAAATTAGGACACAAAAGGCACAAATTAAGAGAGACTGATTACAGACTCTTAATGACTTTCGAAGATTGTTAGGAGACATTTCCAGTCTATGACTGGCTGTTGGGATAACACCTGATCTAATAATTCATTTAAACAAAACCTTAGATGGTGATAAAGACTTGAATAGCCCGAGAGAATTAACAGCTGAAGCAGAAAAGGAGCTAACAATGGCTGAGGAAAAATTACAGGAGGCACATGTGGATAGGGTATATCCAAATCTTAGTTTTATTCTAGTCATATTGCCTTCCAGAATTTCTCCTATGGGAATTTTAATGCAAAGGGAAGATATTACTTTAGAATGGATCTTTTTACTGCATAAACCAAGTAAAAAATTAAAAATTTATGTGGAAAAAGTCTCTGAATTAATTATAAAAGGTAAATTGAGTCTTCATCAACTAGCAGGTATAGACCCAGCAGAAATGATAGTGTCTTTTACTACTGATGAAATAAAAAAGTTATGTGAAGACAATGAGCCATGGCAAAGGACTTGTGCTAATTTTGGGGTGAAATTAATAGCAACTATCCACAAAGCTGTAGACTTAACCTTATAAAGAGAACTTTTTGGATTCTTCCTTGAATTGTACATGATACTCCAATAACTGGAGCCCTAACATTTTATACTGATGCTAATAAATCAGGGAAGGCAGGTTACTGATGAATTGAGTAAGGTGGAACCAGACCCTTATAAGTCTGTCCAGAAGGCACAATTATATGCCATTCTTATGGTGCTAAGGGATTTTAAAGAACCTCTTAATATAGTTACTGATTCACAATATGCACAAAGAGTTATCTTGCATATTGAAACTGCTGAATTTATACCAGATGGTACTGAGTTGACTTCATTGTTTATCCAGGTACAAGACAAAATAAGGAATAGGCTTTGTCCTATGTACATAACACACATCTGATCCCATATGGGTCTGCCAGGCCCTCTAGCACATGGTAATGCAGAAATTGATCAATTATTGATTGGAAGCATGTTGCAGGCCTCAGAATTTCATAAAAAATTTCATAAAATATATTGACATTACGTCAATAGCAAAGGTTTAAAGAAAGAGTTTACTATTACATGGCAACAAGCTAAGGAGATTATAAAGAGATGCCTTACTTGCTCTTTATATAACCAAACACTGCTACCTGCAGGGACTAACCCAAAGGGTATGCAAAGGAATGAAATCTGGCTGATGGATGTGTTCCACTTTGCAGAATTTGGAAAATTAAAATATATACATCATACTATTGACACTTATTCACGCTTTCAGTGGGCGACTGCTTTAAGCTCAGAAAAAGCTGATTCAGTAATCGCACATTTATTAGAAGTTATGGCCATCATGGGTATACCTGCACAAATAAAGATAGATAATTGTCCAGCTTATGTCTCTAGAATAATGAAACAGTTTTTTTGCTTATTATAATATTAAGCATCTTACAGGTATACCACACAATTTTATAGGTCAAGCAGTTATAGAAAGATCAAATCTAACTATAAATGATATGTTAAACAAACAGAAAGGGGTGGAAAATGCCCCCAGAAATAGATTACATAATGCCTTACTAACTTTGAATTTTCTTAACACTAATGAGAAAGGGACAACAGCAGCAGAAAGACATTGGATAATAGAAAAGTCTGCTGAATTAAATCAACTGGTTTATTTCAAGGATGTGCTGACCTCACAATGAAAGTCGGGAGATGTGCTGCATTGGGGGAGGGGTTTTGCTCTTGTTTCCACAGGAGAAGGAAAATTGTGGATACCATCAAAATTAATAAAGATTCAGTTTAAAGAAGAGAAACCTCTTGGAAAGGAGACATGACAGCTCATCCACAATGATGATAATCATACAGGTGCTAAGAAAAGCATATAGGATGGGGGTAGGGTTCTATTCTTATCTCCACAGGAAAACACTCATCTTCAAAAAAATTCAAGGGACCCTGGATGTTTAAATACTGACAGATGGAAAAAAATACTACCCAATAAAGATCAGCAAGAAAATCAAATAGGTTCTGTAAGTAAAAATATTCAAAATATGTATATGTATGTATACATATATATGTGAGTGTGTGTCTGTATTTATATTCATAAATATATAGAGCTGGTTTTGGAGTTGAACTCTGGCTCAGACCCTCTCTAATTCCAATCCTGTTGTTAAGAGAAAAACCCAGAGTTTCTATCTCATGTCAGGAGTCATGATATGGGACAGAAAAAAAAAGAATTTAGAAAACATCTTTACTTTTCTTCATATTTATTTTTGTCTTTATCATAGCTTTCATTGAATATATATGTCTATATAAACAATGTTTAAGTTTTCTACAATGAACAATGAATTTTCCTGCAGTAATCTTTGAAGTTTCCCGGAATAAGATGGGGCCCCATAACAACAACTCCACCTGGTTGATATGACGTCATGACACTGATAGCGCTACTACAAGACCTGTTTTGGGTACGAGCTGCACAAGACAGTTCCAACTTGGTTAGCTGAAATGGTGCACATTCTGGCCAGACCTCCACAAAATACTCAGAGACTATTTGCAATCTTACCAGACATTAATCTTGAAATTTAACCATCATTTTACTTTCACAGGATCCCCTAGAAAGAACATCGCCCCCATGACAGCTG
>PVIU01017253.1:0-42510 GCA_004026605.1 Ondatra zibethicus
CTACTTCCCACTTTTTCTTCTATCAGGTTCAGTGTGGTTAGATTTATGTTGAGGTCTTTAATCCATTTGGACTTGAGTTTTGTGCAGGGTGACAGATAAGGGTCTAATTTCATTCTCCTACACGTTGACATCCAGTTATGCCATCACCATTTGTTGAAGATGCTTTCATTCTTCCATTGTATAATTTTAGCCTCTTTGTCAAATATGAGGTGTTCATATGATTGTGGATTAATATCCGGATCTTCTGTTCGATTCCATTGGTCAACATCTCTGTTTTTATGCCAATACCAAGCTGTTTTCATTACTGTAGCTCTGTAATAGAGTTTGAAGTCAGGGATGGTAATGCCTCTGGCAATTCCTTTATTGTATAGGATTGTTTTGGCTATCCTGGGCTGAAGAGATGAAAGAAGAGTTGATCTGGAGAATCTTGCAGGGGGGATTGGGAGAAGATAAGATAGGAGAAATTGTAGTGGGGATATAATATATGAGAGAAGAATAAATCAAATAAAAGGGGTTCACAAGGCCTCCTATACTCTGCAGCCTTGTGAGCCCCTTCCAGACAGTTCCTCAATACAAACAAACAAATAAACAATGCCCCCCAAAAGAAATGGAGGACCTAGCTCAGTGATAGAGTACTTACATAGAATATATAAGAACCTAGCTCAGTAATGGTATACTAACCTACCAGTTCAGTGATGGTATGCTAACCTAGCATGTACCAGACCTTAGATTCAATCTCTAGTATTCAAAAACATGGATTAAAACATATCCTAAAGATGGGTAAGAGGCAAGATATCAGAAAGAAAAAGTTCTACCCTTCATCATTTCATGAAATGATACTCATATGACTATGTTCCATACCCTGTACATTAATGCTTTATTAGGTTGGGATAGAACCAGAAATTTGGAAAAGAAATACTGCTGATTTTTCTGAAGGAAATTTGAAGAGCTACCTTGAAACACAACCTTTCTATTTTTCTATGTAGGGAGAAACAAGTTCAGTTTGTCTGAATTATTTTCATTAATACCCTTTTATTTTCATCCATTACTGCCAGTATAAAGGTGTGTCCTTTTTCATGATATTTTAAATTATAGGTAATTTTAGTTTTTCCACATGCTTTTTCTCAAAATGCATTGTTATCAGGGGAAAACAACTGGTTTCAGGATGATAGTGTCTATTCTTTCCTTTATATAATGAAAGCCTCTGTGTTTGTACTTTCCAGTGGACAGGTGCTCTGGGAGGGGAGATTAACATTCTCTTGTATATAGTAGTAATAGGAGGACTGTATAAAACATTCTTTACCACAGTATGTCATGTCCTGCTTGGAATATCATGCAATTTCCTACATAATTTGTTAAATCTCTGAGAAAATAGCAGATAATAGCCATTTAGATCATTTTGGATTGTTATTAAATACATTATATTTATTCGTGGTAACTGGAATGATGCATGAGGACTATGCGACTTGTTTTTGTCTACTTGGAGATATTTTCATATTTTTATTATTCTCAGAGGAAGTGCTGAGCCAGATGTGGCATTAAGGTATGGATGATATCCCTTCTTTTGTAAAGAGAGGGAAAATTGCCTCTTTATATTCCCCCTTCTGTCTGTCTGTCTTTCTCTCTCTCATATTTTTCCACTCTCTGTCTTCTTCCTTGCTTTCATTTGATTCCCTTTAAGGAAATAATAACAGCAGCAAAATCATCCACATGATTAGGAACAATAATTTATTTATTTTTCCTTCTCTTCTGTTTCCTCTCCATTTCAACTCTTACATGGTGTCATTTAGAAAGTGGGTAAAATGGAACAGGACATCCTGTTTGTTAATTTCATCTAACAGCTAGATAATGGAAATGAAGCTTGCGATGTCAGGATGTAGTATGAAATGTGAAATAACTGCATATTCTTTATCATAGTTCAGATCTGTTCTGAGGATGGTCCCTGGGTCATGGAGGAACATTTTACTTGGTCTGTCAAATAGGGAAGAAAACATGTAATGAACTTACACCCATGTTATTTTCTTTTCTGTTGCTCTGGTAAAATTACGTGACTGAAGGAAACTTATGGACATGAGGAGTTGATTTTGGATTATGGTTTTAGAGGGAAGAGTCTATCATGACATGGAAACATGGCTTCAAGCTTCAGTCATATAGGCAAAAGCAGAAAGTTGAGTGCTTCCATCTTTACCTACAAGCCCATAGTGAAAAGAGTAAACTCAAAGTCCTTCCTTGATGGAAATGCCATTCCTCTGGTGGAGTTCAGGTGAAAACATTCCAGCCTTCACTGGGCTGTTGTGTTTGATAAGTTTACAGGTCTCATTTGTCTGATAAAGATTTAATAAACCCATGTGACATTGTGTTCTCAGTCTACTTAGATAGATTCATAGGTGGGCATGCTTTTGCTTGCATAAGTCAGGGCCTCTTAGTTTGTGTGAGGTAGGCTTGTGGTGTCTTTGAGCACAAAGAGTCACCCTGTCTCTGTATTTGTCATCACAATGCAGTCAACTGATGCTTTGTAAGTTGAAGTTACCCAGGGAAAAGCAAAGCACTGTAGTCCCTGCAAGATGGAGTAACTTAGGGAGTGGAGTAACATAAAGCAGGGCACAGCCTGATCTCTACTGTGAACACAGAGGCCAGCGGTGACTAATTCCAAAGGAAGAGTCCTGATTTCTTAAGTGGTGTCTGAAATAGAACTGATCTCAGGAATCTGATTATGTATAATAGTAAGACCAAATGACAGTGACTGTCAGTAGTAACACACACAGACATACACACACATACATGTACACACACATACATGTACACACACATACACAAAATAAATAATAAAATAAAAGGGAAGTACTTTGTTGTAAAAATTGAGGCATAAATGATTAGATTGAAGAAATTAAAATTATGTAAATCCAAATATTATCTAATAGGGTTTCATCACATTATTTTAGAATAAAATATTAAATCTGGGAGTGTATGTGATATATTCAATAAGAGGCGTCTAAAGCTACTGATATATTGGTTAGGAGTAAGGAAATGTATGCACTTTTTATGCAACCTTTGAACTCTCTTTTCTAAAGAAAACTCCCAGGACACATCCTGTGGTTTACACAATGCTAACAATTCAGAAAGACAACTTAGAGGCACTCTAAGATCTGACGTTATTAAGGAAAAATGCAATTTTTTTCCTGGGTATTTCACTTTCTATGGTAAAGGTTTGTGTAAGTCACATTGTAGAAGTATTTCTTGCAGCTGATGAGATGTCCCATTGGGGAAAGGTGCTGACCCCCAAGCCTGAGGGCCTCAACTCAATCCCCAGGACCCACAGGGTAGAAGGAGAGAGCTGATTCCTGAAAGTTGTCCTCTGACCTCCACATGTGTGCAAGTTCTTTCTGTGTGTTCACATGTACACACCCCCATACAATACATGCTAAATGTAATACAATAAAATAAAAAAACATACCTCTTTTTAAGAATTGAGGTATAAAGTAGTTTAAAGGAATTAAAATTCTTTTAACTAATATTTTTTCTCAAATAGGATCTCATCGCATCATCTTAGAATAAATATTAGATCTGGGGTATATGTGATGTATCTTTCAAATGTAGAGTTTGGATTACTTCCTGGGACTATTTTATAACACACTTCTTTTGTACTTCTGCTTCTAATGGCATGTCTCTTTAGAGTAGTTGGAGTTCAGGACATCTTCTCAACAAACTAAGCCTTCGTTAGGAATCATACTAGGATGAATACACAAATTATGAAGGTCAGTAAATCTAGGTTGCCCTAGAACAGAGAAGAGAACAATGATCTCATACATGAGTAGAGTATTTTGAAATCCTTTGCTATAATAATTACCATTTTGGAAGGGTTGAGTTCCCCATTACTGAATCAAGCCTTAGGCATTCTTTATTCTCTGTTAATAAAATTTCAACTCTACCTAAAGAATTAAGCTGATGTAGGAATTCCTTCTGTATTTCTGTTGCTTTCATTGGTTAAAGAGACTGCCTTGGCCTTTTGATAGGGCAGCCCTTAGGTGGGCGGAGTAGAAAGAACATAATGCTGGGGAGAAAGGAAGTGTGGCAGACGCCATATTTTCTCCGGCCCAAGATGGACTCTGGTAGACTCATGCTGGTAAGCCACATCCTCGTGGTGATACTCAGATTACTAGATATGGGTTAGTTTAAGATGTAAGAGTTGGCCAAGAAGAGGCTAGAGCTAATGGACCAGGCAGTCATTTAATTAATACAGTTTTCTGTGTAATTATTTCAGGTATAAGCTAGCCAGGCACCGGGAACACAGCCTGTGTGCCTCTTGCAACAAATTGTCACCGAACATAAGGCTAAATCCACTTAAAAACCTGAGAGGGCTTAAAAAGGAGAGAGAAAGAGTTTAACACAGCTTTTTGCTGTTTACTGGGGCATGCTACAGAGAGATTTCCTGGCTCGGCCGTAGCAACAGGAAAAAAGCTGCGCCATTTTAAAATGAGGCTTCCTGGGCCCTGCCACTGGTGCAAACTCCGGCTATGGAGCATTTGTGCACCCAGATGTTTGCCTACTTGGGATCAGGAAGAAAGTAGCTGAGACCATGCCACCATGGCTCAGTTCTTCCTGCCTAGGCAGACTAGGCAGACGGAGGGATCAGGCTTAGTCAGGCAGGAGAGCATGGTGGTTTTCCGCAGCCATCTAGGCTGCGCACGGCTCAGAGGCACAAGTGGCTCCGCCATGTTGGACTGAGCTGAGCAAGCAGGCAGTACCTGTATTTGACCTGAAATTGTCACAGCTTAGATTCTTAAGAGCTTAGCATTTTAAAAGCGCAAAGCAAAACCGTTCCTGTACATTAAAGAATTACAGATTCACAATAGGACAGATTCAGACATAAAAGACCTCTAAATGGGTCATACTGTTAGATAAAGTATGTAGGCTTGGGAGAGGAAAGAAAAAGAGTATAGAGAGTCATAAAATAATGTTAATGCCTTAAAAAAAGAAGGGTAAAGTCTTTAAAGAGACAGAGTACAGATAGTCATAGATTTAAAAAAAAAGAAAAAGAAAGAAAAATAAGCCACGAAAAAATGGAAAATTCACAGAATGTCTGGATTATGTATTTTATTGTGTTTTCTTTGAATTTTTTGACTGTGAAGAAGCTAACTACAGAGAGAATTTTCATTGTATGGCCTGCCAAACAAAACCAACATATATTTCCTAAAGGTATCATGACTTCCAAATTTGGGTCTAAGAAAATGGTGCTTTGGAAAGGAGGTTCTTCTTTTGTTTTCACAGAGGATGAGACCCTGTGGATTCCTTCTACACCAATGTGGTTTGATAGACCATGCCCTCCTGAAGGTCACCGTGAACACCTTCAGAAAATTACTTCACTCACCTGGTGACTTAGATGAACAGGGTACACCATGAAAGACCCAATTGACAGTGCCCCCATACAGCAGGAAGAAGTTTGGAGAGAAGTAACTACGACCATATTCCCAAATATTATTTATAAATGTTCTTTTAAATTTAAAGGGGGAGATGATATGGATAATTTACATTGGTATAAATTTTGCTTTGTTGGTATAAATTTAAGATCAGTCTTGTTATATGTGTATTTCTGATCTTGATTAAGGTATTGTGATTGTGTAATTCATTTAAAAAATGTAATGTATAATTAGGAAATATAGGTTGTTAATGGATAATCATTGATATAGTCAAATTTGTAGTCATGTTAGTTAGATTTTATAGATGTGCATAGATATATTTCAGATAGGCATTCTTCATATCTTTCAAAGACAACAGAATATGGCATTTAATGTTTTAATAACTTAGGGCTTTTCATGACAATGAGACACGTCTGCTCCTGGCAGCACCAGCTACTTCAAGAGGAAGACGGGCATCGAAGTGGAAACTGCTCTTGCCTGAACTGCTTGAATGGACACAAAGAACCCGCAGAGAGAGGACTGCTGAACTTGCCTAAAGGTGAGATGATCCTTCAGGGTTCCTATTTCATGAAAGAGTCTGTGAGAAATCCTTCATGAAAGAGTCTGCGAGACATCCTACAGGATACAGAAGAAAGTGACTGAACTGTCTTTGAATTTTCCTGCTTCATGGAAATGTCTGCTGGATACTATGGGCCTGTAGGCTGAGGATGGATGCCCCAACGGTACAAAAGAACTTTGGGTGACTATCCAGGCAGTGAGATGTCTCTGTCATTTCTAGAGTTTATTACTTGTTTACTTAGGTAATATTATATCCTTCTGGAGTCTTTGATGGAGTTGAAGAATGGATAGTTATAATTATAGTTTTCCTTTGTCATGATAAAAGATAAAATAGGTTGTAATTGTAATTCTTGCTTGATAACTGTTTTGTTATATGTAATTTTACTATGTTAAACTGAAAGCCTTTCTTTTTTGTTTAAACAGAAAAAGGGGAAATGATGTAAGAATTCCTTTTGTATTTCTGTTGCTTTCATTGGTTAAATGAAGAGACTGCCTTGGCCTTTTGATAGGACAGCCCTTAGGTGGGCAGAGTAGACAGAACAGAATGCTGGGGAGAAAGGAAGTGTGGCAGACTCCGACCCAAGATGGACACTGGTTAGACTCATACCGGTTAGACCACATCCTCGTGGTGATACACAGATTACTAGATATGGGTTAGTTTAAGATGTAAGAGTTGGCCAAGAAGAGGCTAGAGCTAATGGGCCAGGCAGTCATTTAATTAATACAGTTTTCTGTGTAATTATTTCGGGTATAAGCTAGCCAGGCACCAGGAACGCAGCCCGTGCGCCTCTTGCAACATTAAGCTATGTGTTCTGGGGAAATGTGATCTTAAAATATAGTTTTAAGTTTCTTTAGTAATTTTGTAGTATAAATGTAATAATATAATGTATTACATATATAATACACACACACACATACTGAATCTTCCTTATTACTTAGCCTGTCTCAGTCTGTGGATTATATCATGATTATTCTTTATTTTACAACTAATATTAACTTATAAGTGAGTACATACATGTTTGTCTTTATGGTTCTATGTTACCTCACTCAGGATGTTTTTTTGTAGTGTAATCTATTTGCCTAAAAATTTCATGATTTTATTTTTAACAGTTGAGTAATACTCTACTGTGTTAATGTATCACATGTGTTTTTTTTTTTTATCCATTGAGGGATCTTTGAATTGTTTCCAATTTCTGACTATTATGAATAAAGTTGTTTTGAACATAGTTGGATGAGTGTCCTCCTGGCAGGATAGCATGTTCTTTAGGGTTGTGTCTAGTATAGCTGCCTCTTTTGGTATATTGATTCCCAGTTTTCTGAGAAACTGCCAAATTGATTTCCAAAGCCTGCTAATAAGTCTTGATGCAGAATGGGATTTCCTATAATTTAATTATTTTAGACACTTAATATTTGAAAGACAATTCCAACACCACCACCCCCCACTCTAAATAGAAATTCCTAAAATTGGATCACAAATAGTCTAGGATCCTCTATTTACTTCTTTGTATTCATTTGATCTGTGTTTTTTGTGTGAAAGTCTTCTTAATGTTTTCCTTTTCCTTCGGTACTGATAACTGAGAAATTATAAGCACTTTCTATTTATCTTTTTCTACTATTATATTCTTGTGTAGGGGTGTTGCAGTGTCACAAGTATCAAATGTGAGTATGTGGTCAGAGACCGTATTAGTTACTTTTCCAATTTTTTGAGCAAAATGCCTTTTCAAAAACAGCTTAAAGAAGGAAAGGTTAATTTTGGCTTACAGTTCAAGGGAAGAGTCTGTCTAGTCAAGAAAGTGATGGGGCAGGAGGCATAGGAAGTTGGTCACATTGCATCCACCATAAGGAAGCCTAATGATATGAATGTTTATGTACAGTTAGCATTCCTGTTTTTACATAGTTTGGGAACTAAGCCCATGACATGTCACTTCCCACATTTAAATTGATATTCTCATTAAATTGATCTCATCTAGAAAATTCTTTACAGACATACTCATGGAAATTCTGAATCTCATGTATTTAATAATTGAGACAGATTAACCACTATAAAGCAAGAGTTAGGTTCATTGATACTAACATCATCTATACTAGAAAAAGTAAGAGATGACATTTCTATTTTGAAAGAGATAAAAGAGGAACAATGGAGAACTAGGTGACATCAGCACAGTCACTAAATTTTCATATTTGCAGCATACTCTCAGTAAGTTGACAAGGTGCTGTGAATAAAAAACTACAGATGAAATAATACGTTTTTAAAAATATGTATTTGCTTTTATTTTATGTGTAGGAGTAATTATGGGCTTGTATATATGTGTAGCATACATAGGCCTGATTACCACAGAGGTCAGAAGAGTGCACTGGACCCAAGGGAACCAAATTTACAGACAGTTGTGAGCTGTCACGTGGCCACTGGGAACTGAACCTGGGTCCTCTGCAAAGCATCCAGTGCTCTTCACTACTGAGTTATCTTGCTAGTCTCCAGTAGAAAATATTTTAGCAGGCAAGTAAGAATCCTGTCCCCTCCGCACTCTAAGCCTAAACAATGGAAGACATAAAGATGTACAAAGAAACCTTGCTGAGTTCTAATTACTAACCTTTAGACTTGTTCACCCCTTTGCTACTCTTAGGTGTATTTCTCATGACTCTATTATTAAAGAGGAGTTGCCATAGAATCTCAACCCTTCAAAGCTAGATATCAGTATCCATATGCATTTTATACAGAAGCAATGAGACTTTGTCTATCCCTACTGCTCTGACAAATGCTTTAGACTGGGAAAATTATAATAAAAAGAAATTTCTCTCTAACAGTTTGGAAGCCTATTACACTTAAGTTTCTATTGCTGTGGTAAAAAGCAAGACTAAAAGCAACTTTCAAGGAAAGGGTTTGTTTCATTTTACAGGTAATAGCTCAATCTGAAGCAAAGTCAGGGCAGGAATTCAGAGCAGGGTCTTGGAGGCTATCATGAAGTAATTCTGTTTATGAACTGTTCCCCATGGCTTGCTCAGTATAGTTTCTTATACAACCCATTACCATCTTCCCGGAGGTAGCATCAACTACATTGGGCTGGGCCCCTCTATCACCAATCATTAATCAAGAAAATGCACAAAGACTTGCCTTCAGGCCAGTCTTATGTAGACAAGTTCTTGATGGATGTACCCTCTTCCTATATGACTCAAGCTTGTGCATAGTCCTAAGAAATGCAGGATCAAGATGCTGATTCTCAGCATCTGCCGAGGACCATCTTGCTGTTCTTACATGAAAAAATAAACACATCAGACAGATAGCAAGAATACTGTTTCTTACGTACAGACAACAGAATGGAAAAAATGTGAGGGGGCAGTTCTCTGAAGCACAGTGCCCCAGGGCTTGGACATGCTAGCCAAATATCATTTTGACACCAAAATATCCTTTACAAGGGCTTTAATTCACTTCTCATGACCAAATAGCTTCCTAAAAGCATTACCTTCATATCCCATCCCCTTGCTGTTCAAGCTTCCGCTGATAAAATATTGGAAGTACACTCACATTCAAGCCATGCCCAAGGTGATTATGGTCCTGATTTGCCAAGTTCAGTCCATGTCCGAAACAAGAGTATTAGTGCAGTTATCAGTAGTACCTTTATCCACTATAAAAGTAACATTGATTTTATATGTCAAATGAAAAAAAATCATTCAATACAAAAATATTACTATAGATTAAAAATAAAAATAGAAACTCAGGGACCTGGAGCTACAGGGATAGCTTGGTAGAAAGAGTATCACTAAACAAACATGAAGATGCACATAAGCACATAAAAACGAGAAATGGCAGCTCCTACTCAGCACTAGGAGGTGGGGACAGGCAAAATCACTGAGCTCCCTGGCCAATGTGTTTAGCTTCATCATTAAACTTAGGTTCAATGAGCTATCCTGTCTATAACAATTACAATATCAAGAATAATAATGTGGAGAAAGACAGAAAGACTCAACAGACACACACACACACACACACACACACACACACACACACACATGGGAGGTGAAAGGGAGGGCAGAAGGGAAGGAGAAAGGGAGGGAGGGAGAATAGCAGTTAAGGCACTTGTGAAATCTGAACGATTTTTCAGTTCTTCATTCTTGACTCAGGTTACAAATGTGCTGATTCATTTCCTGTATCTTGTTTTTCACTGCTTTTATTTCTTAGTCATTGCTGTGCAGATATGATTCTAAAGTGAAGAGGCAAATGCCAAGTTAACTCCTCCAGTCTCCCTGCCACAAACACACAGATTCTGACCATCTCCAAGCCAGTGATACTAACCTGCCTTCAGCTTTCCCCTTCCATGCCAATGTGTACTATTCTTTTGATAACATCAAAACAAAGCAAAACAAACACCGGAAAACATGGTCTTTTTTTCTTTTTAATATTAAAAGAATAAAATTCAGAATCATAATCTCTTTTACTATAAGGGGATCACTCAGTAATGAACCAATCAAATTCAGTGGATGTTCAATTGCTCAGGGATGTGCTGGCTGCAAAATATTTGCTGCCTGCTACTTGGCCTGGGGTGCCAGGCAAATATCACATGATTGGGCTTCAGTGTGTTTCCAGAATCTCCGGTTTGAAAGAATTGAATTTGAAGACTGTCCCTGATAGGCGATCCTCTGATATGGGGCTCTGGTGGGAACAGGGGGCCCATTGCTTCTGTTTGTTTGCAATGCATCCGGTGTTAGGCAATCTGACAGGCAACTGCTCTGTGCAGTCTTTGCTAGAATGATCCGGAAAGATCACAGAGTCTAATCTGACACAGTGGCTATGTAAATGTCACATAGGTCCCTTGTACATTTCCTGAGGGCTCCTTGATGGGGCACATTTCAAAACGATAAAGGTTACAGCACCCTGTGAAGGATTTATGTTACACAGTCCGCTGGCCATGATTTAGTTTTGTAGCAGACATTCCATTTTAAATTTAGGAATTAATCATTTAGCAGAGCTGGTTTTATCGGGTACTGTAGAACATACAGAAAAGAATAAGGGATGAAATTTCTGCACATCATTGATTTTATTAAATGAAAAGAACACATTTTTATGTATTTTATTTCTGATGTAATTCCAGTAAAGATTAAATACATATTAGCTGAAAATCGCTTTTACTTTAAAATGTTTAAATTTTTACATTTAAAAATGAATAAATTTATAATCAAATAGATCATTGCCAACTATTCATCCAATGTACCAAATTTCCAGAAATCAAATATATAATATATAGTTCATATAACAATACTGAAATAATGTATAAATTATTCTAGTTCTGATGAAGATACACATAAATAAATATAAATACCAACGTGTGGAGACATTTTAGCAAAGATGTTATTTTCACCTAATAAGCATGCATAAAGCACCTAGAGAGACCTTAAAGATGTGTGTTCAATGGAAGCTATTTTTTCTAGTCACTTTGCAGCATGATAATAGAATTAACAAAACGTTTAAATAGTGGAAATGCCGAAAACACACCTCCTATTGTTTG
The DNA here is from genome assembly GCA_004026605.1 of Ondatra zibethicus. NCBI lineage: Eukaryota > Metazoa > Chordata > Mammalia > Rodentia > Cricetidae > Ondatra > Ondatra zibethicus. The sequence continues at coordinate 11,477 of PVIU01017253.1, forward strand.
GGGAAGGAAGTTATTTCTCTAGTTAGGATAAAGCAATGCCAAGGCCCATATTTGAAATATAAATTGTACCAACTCATTTAAAGGCACAAAGCTCATATGAAAGGAAGGCTGAAATAATGAACATAAAAAACACAATCATGCAAATGCAGTTACTCAACTGAGGATCTCTCTGGACTCATTCCACAAGGTATTTTAGTGAATGAAGAATTGATTCAAACCATAACAATTGGAAACTACTGAAAAACATTGAAATTTATGAATACCTAAATAAGATTGTTATGAATCCAAGAAAGAACAGTTTAGTTTCTGTAAAAAGGAAAGAGAGAGAGGTGGGGAGGAGTCCTGTGAAATTATGTCTTCTTGATATGACATGGCCCTTGCACTCATATAATCTCAGGAGCTGTGATAACCTGCCCAAGACCTGCAAAAGATAAAGACAGCCTAAATTCCTTATGGGGGAGTTATTGGCAAATGATAGTTGTTGGGGAAAGGAGAATCAATTTTCTGAAGGCCTATTGCTCCTGGTGGTTTGCCAGTGCTTCAGTTGCAGGTTTCACATCCATGGGCATGCAAGCAGCACTCACTGAATTCAATGTGTTATTTACAAAAAAAAAAAAAAAAAAAAAAAAGAAGAGGAACATGATGATTGAAGGGTGATAAGACAGGGCAGTTCATGGGGAGGTAGAGAGGGAAACTGGGGTGGATATGATTTAAATGCATTTTATATGTATGAATGTGAGAATATAAAGATAAGGACAGGGCTTCAAAACTTCTTCTGGGCAAGACACAGCCATTGCAGTCAGGAATTCACAGAAACTGCAGATACTGCTCCAAGTCAGCACAAGAATGCACCTGTCAACAGCGAAGCTAAATGATCAATCTCAATACAATAGTCAAATCTATAACCCTGGTTAAATTAAATGGGTCAAAACCCAAAAGTCATGGATCTAGTGAAAGGAGTAGCAGGGAGGAGAAGGCATGATAAATAGGAGTTAAGAGAGAAAGAGGAAGAGGATGATCAGAATGCATTATGTATAGTTATTATATGTCAACAAAAATAGCTTAATAAAACAGCATATAAAATTTATTGCTGTCCAAGTCCTATTAATAAAGAGCCAGATTATTCTAGTTTGGAGTTGAAGGATTCTTCAAAAGTGGGACTTTGAATATAGAAATCAGAGCATTTCTACACTCTAGGGGGAGAGAGAAGAAAATGACCAGATTCCACACTAAACTTGAAGAATTTTGATACCCTTCCTGCAAAGCAATAACCAAGGGTCAAGGAGCAGCTCTGCCTCACATTCCGTAAGTTTACAGTTTAGAATACCATCTACCCACACCCCTCCTTCTTCGCAGAGGGAAAGCACGTTGTTTGTTGCCCACATTTATAATAATAGTGAACACTATCTGTGAGCAGACTTTGAAGCAGCTTCCAGTATATCTTATTGTCTGTTCTCATTTGTCTCCGTCTAGTTTTATTCAGATTGTTCTTCCTGCATTTTATACCGTGTCTACTTTTTACACATTGATTCATTTTCTCTTTTATTTATGTTTTTTGTTTAGCTTTACAACATGAGTGTCCTTTTCAGTAAGAAATGCTGTAGACATACAAAATTTGAAAAATACAATCTAAAATACCCCAGTACCTAGTAACAAGATTGAATATGAATATTAAGATGAAGTCATAGACCACTTAGCTCAATTTCTTAGTCCCCTAAAGAAAAGGACTGCTATGAATTTTGTGTTTATGCCCCTTAATTGTCACCTTTCAATTATAATTTATGTAAAGTGTATGAATATATATGTAAATATGAGCAATAAATTATGCTGATTGTCACAATACTTTTTCACAAGCATATATCTGAAATCTTTCTGCACTCATCATTTGACAACTTATATTTTTCTGTCTTGCATATGAAAAAATCACAAGATCCAGCCATTAACACAGACTTTATTCAAATCTTTAAAAAATAATATTTCAGTGTTTGTATATGCTATAATTGCATTACTTTCTTTTGATGAATATTTAAATTGTTTTTCTTTCACTAAGAAAGTATAAAATGTAGAAAACGTGTCTCACTGATGGAGAGCTTAAAGACTAACTCTTCTCTCCCTAATATATATACATATATAGATATTTGTTATCTCCCCTTGACTATGTAAAAGAAATCTTACAAACATTATGCTAAGTACTTTTTGCTGAACATATTCATTTGCTTATTGACTTACATAAGGTTTTTCTATGCTAAGAATATATAACCATATATTTCAATTAAATGTTCGTCAAATATGTAGTCTTTGGGATCTTATAGAAATATAATCATATTCCTTTTTATAGTTTCTGCTTTTACTATTTTAATCACAAATGACTTTTGTCATTTGCTGTTGTGAATAACTCCTCCAATATTCTGCTCCAGGGGCTACTTTTCATACTGTCCATATAAATGTTGGAATAAGCTTGTTAATTGACCAAAAATGAAATTTAAATAACCTATTTCAATTAAGTGATGTACTAAATTTGTAAACAGAGGTTTCTCTGTCCCACCCCATCTTGCAGCTGCTTCTAAACAATCACTCAGAGGCTTAATATTAATAACAAAATTCTTGGCCTATAGTTCAGGCTTATTACTAACTACCTTTTACATTTAAATTAACCAATTTCTATTAATCTATGTATTGCCATGTGGTCATAGCTTTTACAAGTCTGCTGACATCTTGTTTCTTGGGTAACTGGCTTGTCTCTCTCCCAACTCTGCCCTTCTTTCTCCCTATTCAGCTTAGCTTTCCCACCTAGCTATATTCTGCCTTGCTATAGGCCAAAACAGCTTTTATTATTAAGCAATGAGAGCAACATGTATTCACAGTGTACAGAAGGGTTATCCCACAGCATAGGCAACAACCTGAACTTTTCAATAACAAGTTATTCTGGTCATAAAATCTCTTAGTTGATTTTGGTACCCTTTAGTATATTTGATTAAGAGTTCTCACTTCTTCCACAAAATCTAGGATATGTTTTATATTAAGTTAAACTATTCTCAATTTTACTCTTTGGGATAATGTAACTGTGAAGACTGTTTCTTTTAAGATGTTTTCTCACTGATGGGCAAGCATAGTTGTTGTCTCTACATTTCACTTAAATTCGGTTGCATTAATTCATCTTATCAAATCCTATAGTGTTTAGAACTTCTATTAGTTTCCTGGAAGCAAATAAGTAACTTACATATTGTGCACTCAATTTAATTTTTATCATTATATTTACTAGATACTAAGATATAATGATGAATAAAATATCCTTACTTGTTTCCAATTTTAAAAAAAGAACATTTGACTGCAGCCAAGAAAGCATGTAAAATGAGTGGTATAGTGGTCAAAATCTGAGACATTGCTTCGTGGGTTATATACTTCGAGTTCAGGCTTAAATAGTCTCCAGCTGCAGAAGCAACGTAAATGGGTTCCAAAGTGTCTGACACCATCTGCTAAATTCCATGCCTGAAGAAGCTAATGTCAGCCCATCATGTTTTACTCAATCTACACAATAAATTATGAATCTGGAAAAAGGAAATGTCTATGTGATTTCTTCATCTCTTTCTATCTTTTTACATATAATGTTTGGCAGTGTTGATAAGTATACTTCATAAAGTCAAGGAAGAATTACTAAGAACAAATATCTCCAGATTTAGGAATCTCATTTCTAGGAAATCTGGCTATCATTAAGTGCATAGTGTGGAACCTCAGGAGATATTAAAAAGTATTATGGCAATATACTTTGGAACTTCTGTTTTTAACTAAATATACTTAAGTCTTCTACACTTACAGAAGTTCATTAAAATCATTTAAAATATATTTATATTATGTTGGCTACTCATGCTTATGTATGTGTGCATGCACATAGATACATACCTGAATACTTGTGCCTTATCCTCTGTCTGGGCAACAACATGAGCTGGGTCATGCATGGCTTATTCATCTGTGCTTGGAGGGAAGTGTGAGGATTAAGAAATGGCAGGTAGAAAAGTTAAAGATATAAAAAATAAAGACAGAGACACAGGATAGATTCAGGAGGGCAAATCAGCGAATACTGAATCCACCCACATTTATTTCTCATAGGCTTTATATACCACAATCCAAAGAGCAGGGGGAAGACAAAAGACTTCTTTACCATGATACAAGGAACAAAATAATCACCTTCTCACTATCTAAAGCATCAAACAACCACACCCTAGGTCAAAACAAGATCACCTTCTGTAGAAGAAGCTGTGTATAGCCACAAGGCTGTGGCTTACCGGGTAAAATTCCCAGCTTCTGTCTCCAGAGGCTCCATGGCGTCTCTCTCCAACTCTGCCTTTCTTCCTCCCAGCATTCAGTTCTGTCTTCCCACCTACCTAAGTTTTGCCCTATCAACTGGCCAAGGCAGTTTCTTTATTCATGAACCAATAGAAGCAACACATAGACATAGACAGAAGGACCTCCCACACCACCCTTCCGTGGAAGGCACCACATGCAGTGGATATCCTCTGTTTATTTCCACTTTCTTTATTGAGATGGAGTCATTCATTAAACCTAAAGAATACTGTGGTACCCCAGCACCTGCCTGGCTCTGTCCCTTCCCCGCACTGTGTTACAGACTTGTGCCACTGCATCCAGCTCGTAAGTACTTATGCATGCACTGAACTCCAGACTTCATGCTCGCATAGCAAGGACTTTGCACACTGCTGTTTTCTCAGTCCCCAGCAAAGAAGCTTTAATAAACACAGATTACTCAATAAAAAACTAAGAACTTTGAGGAAAGGACTATTGACTGTAAGTCAGTATTATTATGAGTAATGTTTTGAACCACAATCCTAATTAATGAATACCTGATTCTGAATATCACCCTGCTTGTTAAGCTTAAATCTTTGATTCCTGAAACTCTTCTCACAAGAGTTTATGTTTTACTTTGTGGTAGATGTTGCGTGTGAAGATGGTGCATACATACATGTCTGTTTGCATGCCTCTGCGGGTGTGCACATGTGTGTACATGGGGAAAACCAGAGCAGGACTTTGAGTGCCTTCCTCAAAGGCCTTTGCCTTGAGATAGGGTGATTTCACTGAACCTGAGGCTGGCCAGTGAGTTGGGGAGATCTGCTTGTTTCTACCCCCAATGCTGAGGTTTCAGACATGCACAACTATGCTTGGTGGTTTGCATGGGTACTGGGGATTTGAACTCAGGGCCTCATGGTTACAGAGCACGTGTCCTTAACCCGCTGAACCATCTCCACAGTCCTTTGTTTTCAACATGTTGATCACTATTTAGATTAAATATTTAAATTGAAAAAAAACAGGAAAAAACATGAAGCCTGAAAGTCTCATTCCCGTAGACTGTTTATCCATTCTTTTAGTCCTGGATTGCTGTTGTGCTCTAGATAGATGGTAATGATCACTGCCTAAGAAAGAGGGGCTGGCTTTAAAACTGAATTAATTTCCATTTTGCTTTTGTGTAGGGTTTTTGGTTTAATGTCTTGAAATGCCTCCCATATATATGAAGGCTTGTTTGATAATATCCACATCAACATAGAATTAAAGGGTTGTAATGAGGCAGACAGACCTGTCATGCCAACCACTTAGACCAACCTGGTATCATTGTGACTTCTAGTTTTCACTGGTTTTGCATCCATGTTTTTGTTTCAGTTAGTTTGGTCTGGTTTGTTTTGGTTGTTGTTTTCACAAGCAGCCCTCTTCTCACAGTTCTCTACGTATATGTAAAGTCTCCAGGTTCCACTGGAAGCGATATTGTTTTAGTTCTCTACATCCCTGGTCAGCAGGAGTTGATAGTCCAATCTCTTTCGGGTGTCATGCTGTCTTTCTCGTTTTGTATCCAATGGCCCCACTGTGAAGTACATAGGATAAGGAAGCTAAGATCTTTCTGATGCATGAGGATAATAATTCACTGAGAAATGGAGCCATTATTAAAATCACAGCACAGAATTAAATACATAATCTCTTGCGAGCATGGCCAAGTTTTCTTTATGCAAAATTATAGTAATCACCAGGAATGCACCTACTAACTATAAAACTTGTGATTCTACCTAATTCGTAGTAGTACAACATGGCCTCAACTGCATTATCCAAATGCACATTAATATCAACTTGTTCTACATGCCAACGCTTTGTCAAACACAGCTTTGGAGAAATTATACTCCTGATGGAAGCTCTCAGCTAGACTTCAACAATTTATTTTCTTTTTATTTCTAAAAGAGATTTTTACAAAAGGCGTTCTTTCTTTTGAAAATATTTCACTCAGAAACATGCTGAATACAGAAAGGAATAGATGCTATTGAATTTTGAGCAGTGTTTGTAATTTTAATTAAATGATAAATATTAATTATTATTTAAAATATAATAAAGTTAAGGCTCTTACTTCCTTACTATTATGCACAGAAATATACCCAGTTAGTTCAAATTTAATTTGTAATAATTGTTTCTGTAATACTTAAATTATATGGTACAGTATAATAAGTGATAATAGTACATATTACAAATGGGCTGACATATTAACAAAAAACTTTCTAACACATGGCTATTATACTGAGGAAAACAGTATTAGTATTGTAAAGTAGCTATATTTGCAGTTTGCTTAGAAAATGAATCATAATGCATTAAACATGAATAATTTGCAAGCAAATGAACAAAAACCTTTAAGTGACTGGTCCTAAGTCTTCATGCTATTTGAGGGTGAGGGTAGGAGGGTAAGAGGATTTGTAGTAAAACCTTGTGTTAATGAGTACACACATGTGTGCTAAGCAATCATATTATTCAACCAGCAGAGGTCTGAAATGCAATTACTTTCTATTTACTATTTTGCTGATTTGTTTTCTAATAAAGTGTTATTGCCCAACGATGATGTTGAATTAACTACATAATGATGCTCTTGAAGATTAGCTAGATTAAATCACAGCATCCAAGGACTGAAGAATTGCTTCTGAGACCGTCTAGGACTTACAAATCTCCCAATAACAAAATCCCTTTAAATCATTGTCTAAAGATGGCTTTTCACTCTGTCTATGACCCATCTTCGGTCCAACATTCAAATGAATTTCTCACTAAACTCCTTAACTTTTATCAAAGCTATAAAGATGTGTAATTAACCTTCACATCAAAGTAAACTATTTTGTTTCATTTGTGGACTTTTTATTTACTTCTAAGTAGTATATAATCATTATTCAAAATAATGAGATTTGTTATGGCATTATCATCCTTTATGTAATGTCCTTTGATCATATTTACCCCCAATTATCCTCTCCTGTCTTTTCTCCACTTTAAAGTACAATTTTTATACATTAGTGTGGATTTTTAAAAATAATTTTGATCCTGATATAAGAGGTGTAATATTTGTCAATTTGAGAATAGCTTATTTGCTTAGCATGTTCTGCAGGTCCATCCATTGTCTAGGAAGTGATCTTACTTTTTTTTTTGTGACTGAATAACATTTCATTTACTTGTCATAAATATATTTTCCTTATCCATTCATTTTTGATGGACACCTAAGCTTTTGGTATATCTTGGTTGTCATGTATAGTGGAATGACCAACATGGTGTGGTGTTGTGTATGCTGTATGCCTTTTTTGCTTTATTTGAATAGAAACTCAAAATAGTGTGGCTGGATCATACGGTAGCTCTATTTTTAGTTGTTTGAGAAACCTCCATACTGATTTCAGAAGTAAGATGTTGTAATTGCATCCTGATCTGTAGTGAATGAAGAACGTTTTATTGCTATTTTTCCTCCTTTTCCCACATTTTAGCCAGCCTTCCTTGCTGATCATTTTCTTGGAGATAACTATTCAGACTAGGGTGAAATGGTACCTCAGTATACTTTTGATTTTCCATTCATGAAGGCTAAGATTACTCAACATATTCCCATGCCCTTGCTATTATTTCTTGAGAACTTTTAGTAACACCTCCCCCATTCTTTGGAGAACTATATATGATTGTTGCCCATATTTCATTCCATTCTGGATGCTGTCTTTTCATTCTGGTAATTATTTTGTCTGCTGTACAGACACCTTTGAATGGAATACAATCCTGTTTATACCTTTGCTATTAGTTTTCTAGGTACTGGAGTTCTATTCAGAAATTCACAACCATTATTTGATGTACTTCCCTTATGTATCTCTTATAGTTTCATGGTTCCAGGTCTTAACTGAATGTTTTTGCTGCATATCTATTTTAAGTTTTCATATGGAGTGATAGATAGGGGCTGGTCTCAGTCTTTTGCATGTATTTATCTAAGTTTCACAAAACTATTTGTTGAAGAGTCAACCAAACCTATAGTTATGATTTGCCATTTATTTTAGCTCAAATAAAAATAATAATAAATAAACAAATAAGCACAAAGGCCCTATAGTTTGGGGAAGTATTTTATCTTTTTAATAAAAGTCGAAATGGATATATCTCCCACCCATTTTGAATACTGATACAATGGATGAATTCAGTATCTATCTTGTTGCCCCAAAAGAATTTTCATGATTTGACCATAGCACCCATGAACCTTTAAGTAACATCTAAATACTTCAAGAGTGTTTTATAAAACACAAACATATTTATGATTTAAACTAAAATCTGACTTTTTTATTCTTGGTATATAATATACTTGTAGATTATAAACTAGTAATAAATTATCTCAGAGATGATAAATTTATAAAACTACACCAAATCTACATCATTGCCGGAACTTTCTAACTAGATTTTGGGAGGCATTTTGAACAATATACATGCCTACCTGAAATAATTATGTCATCTTAAAAGTTTTCTTTCCCTTTTGCTTTCCCATTTAAGTAATAAAGTTGCTATCCATTGCATCCTTGAGGTCACATCCTACAAATTCCCTCCTTGTAAGCACAGTTCATTTTCTACTTTGACTTCTAACAACCTGATGACTCATATATGACCATATGATAATTCCTCAACAGATTCAAGTGTGCATATAAATATAATGTATGATCAGTTTATTAATAAACACCATGAAAGAAATTTTATAAGAAAACAAATGTGACCATAAAGATCTGACTATTGCCCTAGAACAAATAGCTGTGGGATTATATACTCAGTAAGGTGGGGAAATCCACTAATAAGTTATAACTAAATGCCATTTACTCAGGATGTCACAGTCAGTTTGCCCAACTCCACTACACATACATCTAACTCTCTATTCTAGCAAAAAAGATTTATATGAGTTATAAAAAAGGAAACTTAATATTAATATATCAAAGCCATAGTGACAAGAAACATACACTTATGAATACTCCACTACATGCAGGACTGTGTATTTATTTCATCTTCGTATTACTTCCAGGAAATTTCTCCTGTTAGACGTAACTGGCAGATGAGGAACTGAAGCTATGCAGTGAAAGGTTAAGAGAAGAGACAGTAAACCATCTCGCAAGAGTACTGTGGTGTTGCTATTGGTTGGCTTTAAAAAGCACCAGTTACATCCATGTAGAATCAGTAGCTTGGGTTTTTATACTTCAACTACATAATTTTGTGATCACTGATTCTAACTGAAGTTACGCACCTGCAAGTGAATGTGATGGATGGCAACAGTTAAACACTTGAGCAGTGCAACACAGCACGCTTTTGACCACGCCATAGTGGCAGCCTTAAGAGCCAAGCATCGACTGATCCTTGGGAAGCCAGTTCTCATCACAATATTTGTGAGTGAAAAATATCCTTGGGCTGCTTGATTTCTAGAATTCAGAAAACGTGCAGCATTATAAAATAGCCTTTGAAATCTCACAAAGAGAAATACCCATTGAGAGCCACAATTGACAAGTGGTCTGGCTTAATGCTCGGCTGAATGATACCATCTCCTCATCAACGGGCAAAATTGTTATGTGCTTGCAAGCAGAAGTTCCCAGATACTTTTTCACACCCACTTCTCTTTCCCTCTGCTGTTTTACCTCCTCCCTTTTGTGTCTGATTACCATAAACTGAACATACCACATAGCTTTGCCATTTCTTAAAAATGTAAATGCAGAAATAAAATCTTTCCGGGATATCTGGGATGCAGGCTGCCCTCCACCATTACAGAATGTTAGCCTCATTATCATGGAAGCCATGGAAATTGAAGGCATTAGATCGCAAAATGAAATGTCCTCACAGGCTATTCCTACATGGAAGCCACTGACAAATTTTATGGCCTTGGATCCTGAAATAAACACCGTGCACTGAGTGTTTGTACAGTCAGGCCATTAAGTGCAATGATTTGTATTTCCTCGAGAGATCCCTTAAACTACAGTGCCTGGTGTTTGCAGCAGCTTGGCAGGAGTTGTATTTTTTTTTTAATCCCGCAGTTCACTGGCCAATAAAGTGTGTATGGGGTACAATACTTCTCTAGCAAGCGTGAAAGAGAAGAGGTGTGACTGTTGGGCTTTGCAGAGGCCCTGGGATACCCGTCACATATGTAAAGTGCTTTGAAGCTAATGTATTTTGTTTAAAGTAACTGTTTTCTCAATCCATTTATGTTGTTACTAATGTCCCCACAGACTGGGTAAAGAATTTGTAAGGAAAACAGATGTATTATGAATCATGGTAATGGTCCAAGTTTGGCGAGTCATATCTGGCATTCTTGCTGTCATAGATCTGAGAAAACACAGGAAATCACATGAAAAGAAAGAGGGTGAGAGACCTGGTTAAACGATCTCCTGCCAGAGATACATTCAAAGACAATCTGTAAGTCTGCTGGTCACATGAATGGGTGAATCCATTCATAAGGGTAGAGATCTAGTCAGTTTTAAAAGATCCACCTCATAATGGGCTTAAAATTTATGAGTGTGATAGAGGGCAGTGACAAAGTATATTCTGACTACAGTAAAGGCTTAGTTTTCAACCTCTCAGTGCTCTGGGACCTTGACCCCAGCCATCTTATATAGTGATTGCTAACAGTTCTTAAGAAGACCCTTCAAAGATAAGAACCTTAAAAAAAGATAAACTAGAAGATGTAGCGATGATAATGCAGTAAATATTCTGACATAGAGAACACTAATTTCTAAGCAGTTTCTTCCACAAGCAAAGGCATTTTCTAGTAAAGAAATGTGTAAAACTTATATTCAGTGAAATATCCCTTCCTAGAGATGGGGAAGCCCCTTCTCCAATTAAACGTAGACATTATCATCGAATGTCTAAGTTTTTGTTTTCCTCTTTTAGAATCCTGTGAAGGTTATTAAATCCATTAGTTTGCAAGTGTTTACTGCACAGGAAGACATTATTTTGTATTGATTATTGAATTGCTCAAGTTTCACTTTCAAGCCATCTTAGTAAGTTTATGCAGCATTATTTTTCCTTGCAATTCTCTATGCATATTGTTTTGCATGTTACCCAGACAGCAGCATATATGCACACATTTATTTATCTTATCAGTCCTGAGTTATGTGACCTTTTTACCTTCTTTGTATTCAATGTCCTGATCTTTAAGTACCTTTAGTGTAATCTAACGAATTATGAAGAAGTTAGAAAAATTGAGATTTCTTTTCCATGGAAAATATTTTACTTGAGGTGCAAGCTAAAGCTGAATTCTCTACCTTGACAAGGATACAGGACACTGATATCTTCGTTTCTCCCTTTTAATTGTACCTTCCAATAAGTGAAGCTCAGTGGATCATTCCTAATTTAAATAGTTAGAAATTGATGGAGCCCAAATTCAAATATGTGTGACACCTTACATAGAGTATGATTTGATGTAAAGTCCTGATTTTAAATGTGAGTATTTTTACAAAACTATAATTCCAAAGTCTATTCAGTCCTCTCCCTGAATAGCTACAATGTACCAGCTACTATAGTAAGCTCTGAGGTTGTAAACATATGATCTACAACTCAAAACACACAGTTTTCTAGTTAGAAATATATAAACACATAAATACAGAAAAGATTATCAAGTCCTAACATTTGGATATTATTTTAAATTCTACTCTATCATTAATTTCTCAAGATAATATACTTATAGAAAAATAGATTTAATTTAATGGGCTATATGACCACAAGACTATTATTATTAACAGTGTATTAAAATACACTGTTCAGGGACAACCATCCCTCTGTGTCTCTCTCTCTGTGTCTCTGTCTCTCTCCTTCTCCCCTCCTTCCCCCTTCTTCCTCTATAATGTTTTGAGAGAAGGTATATTGTAGCCTTGGCCTCAATTTTGCTGTACAGCCAACGATGTCACTGAATGAACTCCTGATCTTTTTCTCTCCACCTCTTACTGTAATTCATTTTGTGTCACAAAACACACACTTTCTCTTGTACAGTATCCTCGCCCTTCCTTGCCTCATCCAGTGTCCAACCCCAAATCTCTAAAACTGTTTGAATTCAGGCAGTACACCTCTACACATCTGTCTTTGTTGCCTTCCCTCCTTCATCCGTGGCTCTCACTCAAGGACTTCTAGCCCAGCACCATCTCATCAGGCTGAGCTCTTAGGTCGGAACTGGTTAAGGTAGGAACTGATTCTTAGGTCGGCTCTGCAAATCTCCACTGGTTCATTTAAGCTTCCTTCCAAATGCCCTGGCCTGTCAGGTACACCACTTAAACAGCATCCCATGTGAGGAAATCATACATAGTTTATTGCCTCGGATCCTTTGCAGCAACAGCTATGCACAGACAGCTAAGTCACTGAGTGCCTCTGCCATTCCCCACAATTCATAACCTCAAATATGGCATCAGGCACACCAAGAAATGCCCCAAAAGCAATTTATACTGATGAAATCCAGCTATTAACACAACAGCAATGGTTCTACAAGCCTTGCTAAGAGCAAAATCAGGCTGCATGTTGGGGAATCAGAACTGCAGGACAGTTCAAATCTAGGCTGGCTTCACTTGGGCATAATGACAGCAGGCATGCATATACAAATCATGGTTAACATTTTCAAAGTGCCACCACCTTCTTCCTTTTCAAGAATCTAGAAAAATATGTAAAACAGGGATACCAGGGATTGATATAGCTCTAGGACCACAATTGTCCACAAATAACAAACAAAACAATGACATTGATGAAAATAAGTGTGGGGACCCTAGGGGGTTATAATATTGAATTGAACATGGGATGATTTTACCGAAATAACAACTCAGAAAGCAAATTCCCCGGTATGCAGTTGTATAAATGATAGCAGTTTAGGAAGAATAAAAATCAGCAGAATTTTCATCTCTGTCTTACTTCCCCCACTCTTTAATAAACGATAAAGGTCAGACCTGCATAGAATCAGTTCAGGGCATGAGAGGAGAGACTGACCCAAGCATGGCCATATAGGAAATTAGAGTTTACCATCAACTCCAATTGCTCAAAGCCCATCAGGAAATCAGACATCTCTATGGGATTGGGAGACTAAGAGAAGAGGTATGAAAATATATCTATTAGGGGACAGTGACATGAAGGTTCTGAAGTCACAGTGCCTGGGCAATCAATAGCGATCAATTCTGAAACAAATGAGAAACTAGCCATGTCTGACACAATAGGTATCATGTCATATTTTATACAAGTGAGGTTTTGATGTCACAGCACAAGACCTCGCCATATCCTTTTATAAGACAGATATTAAGTTTTGGAAGAAACTTGCTGCTGGAAGAGTGGAGGAGGAGGTGATGAGGGGGCAGGAAATCTCAGAAAACCTGAAGCTCCACCACAGGAGATGTTATGCAAATGTGATTTTGAGGAAGGTGAATGAAGTCTGCAGCTGGCGCTCACTTAAAAAGGACGCCCTTCATTCAGATAGACCATGAATCTATTTCCCGGAGGACTTCATTTTTTACCCTAAAAAAACAATCTTGAAAACACTTCAACGTGTGGTAAATTTGAGCTTTGCAAACTGTCTCTTTGGAAAGAAAACAGCATATCTCCAAAGTATATTCTTACACAAGCTGAGCACAGGAAAATGACGGAGGTAAACCATAGCCCCCTTCTTTACTTTTAAGTCCTAATACATGTTTACTTGGGAATGCTGGGCAGCTTTAGTGTTGACATGCAGGGTTACAGAACTCTGCTGAGGTTGCCTTTGGTGAGCACTGGATTACAGTCTGCTTAACATCAGGAAGGTTCATCTCTCTTCCTCTCTCGTTCTCTTTTCATCCCTCCCTCCCTCCTGCCTTGCTCTTTCTCATGCCTCCTTTCTCTCCATCTATCTCTCCCATCCTCATTCTTATTTCCTTCTCCAAATGCAACATCCTTCAAAAAGGCCTGTTATGTTACTTGACGTTGAACTATTACTATGTATAAAGATGACTTATCTATCTTCTCATGTAAGTTTGAAGGGTACATATTGGTTGTAACAAACTTTTGAAGGCTGTAAATGCATTGAATTTCCCCTTCAGATATACCAACGCTTTATTTATGTGTGGTGTCTTCTTTGACTGGTTTGGCAAGCATTTGGAGAATGCATTTGGTCCACCACAAATCACAGCCTCCATTTTCTCCATGGACATCTTTAGGTAGAAAGTGACCTACTGTAAGCAAATTGCAGGAAATATGGTAGGTTGCTATTCTGATGGACTTTTATGACAGATCATAACTAAAACACTGACTTTGTTTAGATTTAAAATATCATGGCATTGGCCTTGCTAGACTTTGGATTTTCTCAGAACATGTGTTTCCTTTCTTCTCCCCATTTTCTCCATCTAGAAGAGGAATGTCTATTCTAAGCTTGTATACACTAGCTCTGTACCTTGTTTGGTTTCTCAAGTTTACAAGTGCAGAGAAATTTTATTTCAGAATGAACCGTAGCTGGAGTCTTACCCTCACTTGATTTAGATGATATATTACATGAGACTTTAGACCTGAAGTTGATGCTGGCTGATTTAAGATTTTTTAGGCTTCTGAGACCAGTATGAATGTATTTTGCATATGTAAAAGACAATATACACTAATCAGATCTTCAAACTGAAGAACAAAGTGAATAAAAATTGCATCAAAATGATAATAACAACAAAACTAAAACCCTCAGACTCTTAAGTAACCACAGTGCTGTGGTGAAAGAACCAACACTTAGCAGAACCCTGATGAATAAGAAAAAGTAACCCTGAAAACTTAGATTAATAATGGTCAGGAACATTCAACACAAGTACTTGAGTGAACTCCAGGTAAAACAATCAGTGAAGCTCCAAAAACAACCATGCCATACTCTAATTTCATAAAACTAAAGACAAAAATAATATTGAAATAGTCAAGTAAAAAGCAGTTATTTACATTTGGGTAAGAACAATTCAAACATGAGTTGTTATCCATGAAAAACTCTGAAAGCTAAAAGGGAAAGTCTCAGTACTCTTTAAGTGCTGGAGGAAAAGATTTACCAGCCCAGACTTCCCTACCCAATAAAAATGAGCTTGAGTCCAAATGTGGTGGCACACGTTTTTAATCCCAACACTCTGTAGGCAGAGGCAGGGGGATCTCTGTGAGTCTGAGGCCAGCCTGGTTTATAGAGTGAGTTCCAGGACAGTCAGACAGTCAGAAACCCTGTCTCAAAAAACTAAAATAAAAAAATAATGAGTGAAGTTCTCTGTCTAGAGTTGGACCCCACTAAAATTTTTGGTTTTTCCTTAACATGTCTACTCATCTTCTCACTATTATGGTCTTAGTTATGCATCCATTTCTAGGAGAAACTGTTTGACAGAAGACTTCCTGTTATTATGGCTCATACAATCTTCCTGCACCCTTCTGAGATGTTCCCCGAGCCATTGATGCAGGGACTATGATGTAGACACATCTGTTGAGGCTGAACTCCCCACCATCTCTTTAGCTCTGCATGTGTCCAGTTTTCTGTGACCATCTTCATTTGCTGCAATGGAGGCTTATTTGATTACGAGCAGTTGTAGCTATACTTATTCAAGAATGGGAGTGACATGGTTGGAGGGTAGGAGTTTGAGGAGGGGAGTCAGGAGGGGAGTGGAAAGAGAAAGAGAGGGGGAAGTTACGTGTTCTATCTCAGCTAAAAACATATAAAATCACCTTGAGAAAAACAAGGGAAGAAAACATAAAAGAAAACTCAAAGAACTTGCCATTAATGAACCTATCTTAGCAGAATTACCCAAAAGATATTCTCTAAAGAGAAAGAATAGGAGGGAAAAAAGCTTCTAAGGACATCAGTAACAAAGAAGAAAGGATCAAGGAAACAAAGAATGGTGTATGGCCAGATACAATAAAGTTTACCTCTTTCTGTAGTTTCCGAGCTTGTGTGCTACAGGTGAAGCAAGAGCTGGGAAGGGGAGAGGCAGGGAGGGGAGCAGAGAAAAATGTAGAGCTCAATAAAAATCAATTAAAAAAAGAGTTCTGTTTCCTGATGTGTTTTTAAATGAGAAGCTAAGGAGATTTTGAAGGAAGTACTTTGGTGGATAACAAGTTGGCTCTGTAGAAAAGGACACTCGCACCGGGCGGTGGTGGCACACGCCTTTAATCCCAGCACTTGGGAGGCAGAGGCAGGCGGATCTCTGTGAGTTCGAGCCCCGCCTGGTCTACAAGAGCGAGTTCCAGGACAGGCTCCAAAGCCACAGAGAAAGAAACCCTATCTCAAAAAAAAAAAAAAAAAAAAAGAAAAGAAAAGGAGACTCGCAGTAAAGTCTGATGATTTGAGTCAAATTCCGGGGACCCACGTGCAGGAAGGGGGAACACACTCCTTCAGATTATCATCTGACCGCTAAGTGCGCAGCATGGCATGGGCATACCCATGTACACAGGAAAGAAATAAATTAATGATATGGTTTTAAAGACATAAATTATACTTCATTTGAACTGTTTAAATGTATTCACCCACAGACTATAATTAATGTATATGATAGTTAACCAGAGAAAAAGAATAAAAGGATAAACTAGAATTTTAATTTTCCATGTTACACAATAAAGCAGTAAAAAGAAAGCAGAAAAAAAAAAACCAAAGACTACACACAATAAAAGAAAAAAACGAAAGACTTAGGGTCCTAAGTTATTAATAATAGCAATAAATGTATTGCTATTATAAATATAATGATATTAATAGAATAGTAATACATTATGTAAATATAACAAATTATTGTAATAGTAATAAATAATAGCAATAATGTAAATGCCTTGAGTGCCTCAGATAAAAGGCAGATATAAGGAGAGTGGATTTCAAAAAAGTCATTCTTCAAATACAAGAAGGGCACCTCAAATATGATGTTATATTTATTTAAAAATAAGTAATGGAAAAATAAATGTCATGTAGAAACAAAACACAGGGGAAAACAAAGCAAAATTCTCGCACTTCAAACATCAGGCCACATCTACTTGAGGTGTCCCTAATGATCTAGCGTGTCTTACACAAACATGTGAAGACTAACTCTGTTGACTCGTGCACCTGGACAGATGGCCAGCCTCAAGGCAAACAATTTACAATGCAAATTGACTGCTTAACAAGATATGGAGATGTCAGTCTATCTATGATATGGACCCTTACACACAGGTCCTAAGATAATGCCAAATAGCTCCCCTGTCAATTGTAAAGGATCTTTGCCTTCTCAGTAATGTGATCCCTCTGAGATTCCCTGCTGCCCTCTTGTCTTTCAATGTATTGTCTCTCTTTTCATATTGTGACAGACTCGGAGCATCTGTTTTGGCATCTTTCACTGCACAGTTTTCATGACTGTAGACATTTTTTTGGTGGTACTAAAGATTGAACCCAGGGCCTCACAAATGCTCTCCATGCATTCAACTACTGATAACTCAAGCTCTTCACTTACCATTTTACATTGAACTAGGACCTCACTAACTTCCTCGGTTGACTTTGAACTCATTCTTGAACCAAGTTCAGCAGTGAATACTGTTTTTCCTCTCTCAGCCTTCTTAATAGCCTGTGATAGAGGCTTTGTACAATCAGTACCACTTCATATAAATATTCATGAAATAGAAGAAATGGAAGGTCTAGATAAGGTAGATTACTAACAAAGCCAAAGACACAATATTCAAGTTCATAAGACAAATCTCAAGGAAGTATAAAATACTCTATAAGCATATACTCTCTAACAATAATGGAATTGAACTAGATACCAAAAAATTAGAAGATGGCATAAAATTCCCCAAACACTTAAAAACTAAGCCACACATTTCTCAGTAATCCATAGGCAAAGATGTAGCCTCAATTAAATAAATATACACTGAAAAGAATGAAGATTATAATATAACTGATCCACAAGCTTAGGGTATAGCTAAAACCATGTTGAGAAAAAAATTATAAAACTAGTGATCACATTAGAAAAATAATCCCATGTTTACACTCAAGAACCTAGAAATACAGTGTGAAAACAAATCCTACAAAACAAATACAAGCCTACATGTCAGAATATAGTCTAAGGGGTTGAAAACAGAAAAATTAATGAAATAAAACAAGAAAATTCTTTGGAATAAGAATAGGTAAACAAAAAACCAATGAGACCGAGAAGACATTAAGTGGAAAATATTAAGAATAAAACCAAGGATTATTGCATATATATTTCAATGTCTATAATCCTTGTGAACACCAGTATGAGAAGGATATACCAAGAACATCTCTGTATACATAAAATATCAACCCAGATGCCATGGAGCAATTTCTTAAGCAGATACACAATATGAAATAAATGGTCTGTACATTCCTTTAATTCTCAAGGAAATCAAATTTGGACTTTAAAGCTTACCCAACAATAAATCTAGAGATGCATATAATTTCATTAGCCAACTGTACCAAGAACCTAATTTCAAGTAACTGCCACCATCTCTGTTCAGGGTGACAAGCATTTCAGTCCTCAAAGTCAGTCACCCAGAGAAGGTTAATGCTGATATGGTAAAATAAAATAGTCTCTGTGTGCAAAGAATAATCTCAGTGTTGTGTCCACAAAGCAAAAGTAACTCTACAACACAATTTATTTCTGTAAAGTGTGTCCAAGTTGCTAGAACCCAAGCAGGGTTAGCATGCACGCATGGCCAAGGTGATCTTTGTCCATGTGAGTAGGCAGTGACCATCTCTTTATTTTTTTTCTTTTTTTTTTTTTGACCATCTCATCCTATTGGTAGAAGCTTGACATCACAGTATGATGCATTTGTCTAATTTGTCTGAAATGGGAGGAGGAGATTCAGGAAATATGAGCCTCTGTCTGGCTAACTACTATTGATAGGGAAAAAAATTCTCAAAGCAGGGAGGGTTGGTGAGTACTTTGTTAACATTTCATTCTACACTGTGGAGTGCCTGTTCATGTTGAAGAGTGATTGAGAGTGATACAGGCACTATTAGGTAGCTGCTGAATCAACTTCATGGACTAAGTATCAAATGGGGGTTTCATAGTTAACAATGAACAACAACCCATAAGAGTGCTTAGGGACTGTCAGCTGTGGTCCTCCAGCTTCCTTAAAGGAGTGTCCACGGACTTCTGCTTTTAGGATTGAATTGGTGGTAGGCATTCTAAGAACAAAGGAATTGATGATACCTTCATCTATGGTTGCATACCCCATCCCCATTTTCCAAAATATATGAAGTTGTTATTCCCAGCTCTTTAATTCTACAATTCTTAGAGTGCAAACCTTTGTTTTAGAGTCGGGCATCCGTCTAGTTTGATGAGAGAATGTAGTGAAATAGGTGTGAATGAATTTCCCATACATAGGCTCACAACTACCCTATCTAGAGATGGGATGCCTCTTCTAAGACCTGGAATTGTTCATCGTCTAGTTCTAATCTGACTGTTGGAGTCATCAGCAGTCTCTTACTGTGTCCTTGTAGTTTAGTTTCTTCCAATGAACTAAATTCCCATAATCTTTGTCCTTGAGCATTTATGCATTTTATATTAATAACCTCTGTGGCCATTTGAGCAAAAGCAAGGAAAGGAAAGCACATATGAGTAGAAGTCAAGGTGTAAAAGTTTAACAATTTTTAAGATGAATCACATTAAAAGTTTGGAAGATATATGGAATAAAATGTATTAAAACAATTAAATAGGGTTCCAGCCTGAGATGTCAATGAGACTTGGAGCTGCATCCGACAGCAAACAAGTAACACAGAAGGAAGTCTATTGGAAGTCTATGTGGCATGAGCATGTCCCCACACTAATGATCAATAAATGCATTTTTAATTAAATGAAAGAAAATTAAATCATGCTTTGCAATATCATCACAATATAATACAAAATAGGGTATAGCTAAATAAGAAAAATTCTGTGGTACGCAATTACTGTTAATGTAATCTTAGTGAACCACCAAAGATTAAGTGAAGTCCACCTTAGCAGTATTACTGCTGAAGAACCTTTAACAATACAAAACTACATTACTGGACATATTACTCTTAGAAGAGAATACAGTAGGGCTCTTAGGACCTTGTTTAGTTCCCACTAAAGTAGACTATTCTCACAAAAAGCATGTTTCCTGAACCTCTTCCTTCACATCCTTCCATGAAAGCTGTTCTCATACAAAATGTCATCTTTCATATTGTCATATACTCATAAAGTCCTCACTACAGCAAAGCATATACCTGGAATTCTCTGTTATTTATAATACCTACCTTCAGGTATTCTTTATAGCAACATGGAGACAACTAAGATAGCAAGTGAAAAATTTTATAAATTGGTATGTCACTACATATGCAAAATATGCAAATATATGGGTGGATAAAACACAAGACACCCAGTCTTGACAGCAATTACATGATTATGAAAAGTGAAAAGAAGATAATTTAAAAGTATTTCAGAATATATGTGACATATCTTATTTTTTAGAAAATTTATGTGATTATTTTATCTGCATGTATGTACATGCATCACGTGTATGCAATACCTTTCAGAAGGGGACTTCAAATGGCCTGGAACTGGAGTTGCGAGCCACAGTGAGGGAACTGAATCTGCCTTTGCAAACGCAGCAAGTACTCTTAGCCACCGAATCATCTCTCTAATCCCTATAATTTCTTTCTTCTTTCTTTCTTTCTTTCTTTCTTTCTTTCTTTCTTTCTTTCTTTCTTCCTTCCTTCCTTCCTTCCTTCCTTTCTTTCTTTTTTTCTTTGGTTTTCTTTTTTCTTTTTGGTTTTTTGAGATAGAATTTCTCTGTGTAGCTTTGGAGTCTACCCTTGAGCTCACTCTGTAGAACAGGCTGGCCTTGAACTCAAAGAGATTCCTCTGGCTCTCAAGTGCTGGGATGAAAGGCATGCACCAACACCACCCTACTATCATTTAATAACACCTATTTTTCCTATAACCTCTCAATTTTTATCAGGGAAGACTGTCTTAAGTTTATTAAATTAAACACATTATTTTTATGGTCTTGGTGTTTCAGATACCTCTATTTTGAATACTTTTGATTCAAAATTTAAATAATTTTGATAAAAATAAAATAAATTATATACAGTTTTTCTCCCATTATCTGTTTTTTCTACTAGAAGACATGAGGATATCTCTTTGTGCTCGGTGGTTTTATTTTTTCCGCTTCAGGACACTTGTTCAACATAGTCTTCTATAAATGTAATGAATATTTATAATTGGTGAGTTGAAATAGAACATAGAATATATTTAGCCCTAGATTAATTTATAAATACAATACTAAATCAGCTTATGAATATCAAGATCAGTTCCTATTTGGATCTTTTGTTATATGGTAAAAATAATCATATAAAGATGAATTAATGATAAATTATTAAAACATACAGATTCCTAACTACATTTATTTGTTTATTATTTTGTCAGATTGATATTTGAAATTATCAGACAGCATCTCACTAGTTACTAAACTAACTCTTACATAGTAATTTAACCCATTTCTATTATTCTATGTATCGCCACATGGCTGTGACTTTCCTGCAAGATTCCAACCGGTGTCTGTCTCAGGTGGCTCCATGGTTTCTCCCTAACTCTGCCTTCTTCCTCCCAGCATTCAGTTTAGTTTTCCCCACCTAGCTCTGTTCTATCCTATCACGGGCTCAAGACAGTTTCTTCATTAACCAGTGGTATTCACAACATACAGAGGGGAATTACACATCATATTAATGAGAATGTGTAGAAGAAAGACAGGTGTTGGCAGAAAAGAGATGACAAAATGATAAGATTTTTATTTGTTGTAGAAATAGAGAACAAAATTGTAAAGATAAAAGAGGGTTTAAAATTGGAAGTCAAAAATCAAAGCAGGGAGATTGGAATGGTGAAAAACTGATCAGGTGAAGGTGAAGGAAAAAAACTAAAGGGTGTGAATAAAGAGTGTGTGGTTCTGTAATATCACCATAGAACACAGAGCAAAGAAGGTAAGGAAAATACAGCTGTGATACACATGACAACTAAAGGAGAAAGAGCAACGACAGGGAAACTAGTAAGGATGGCTACATGAAAATGAGTTTTATGCTTTTAGCAGGAAGATGAAGCAAAGTATGGATGAATGCAAACGAGAAGAGTGAAAAGTGATGGTTAATCTTGACTGCTAACTTGATAGAATGCACAATCATCTTAGAAGACACACCTCTGGGAAGGTATGAAGATGGTTCCAAATGGGATTAAATGAGAAGGGAAGAACCACCCTGGCTCTGGGTGGCATCGTTCTGTGGGGTGGGATCCTGGGCTGAATGGAAAAGACGTAGGAAACTGGGAGCCAGTGTTCTTTCTCTCTGTGTTCCTGACAGATGTGACCAAAGATACTTCAGACTTCTACAAACAGACTTTTCTGGACGTAATGGACTGAAGCCATTCTTAAACCATGAGCTTATTTCTTAAGTTGCTTTGTCAGGTGTCACATAACAGTAACGGTAACCAATACAAAGGAATATCTGAAAAAATTGACTGATATAAATCCCCTTTTTGTTTTTTGTTTATTATTATTTCTTTGTTTTGTTTTGCTTTAGTTTTTGAGACAGAAATTCTTTGTGTAACAGCCCTGGTTGTCCTGAAACTCGCTCTGTAGAACAGGCTGTCCACGAACTCACAGAGATCCGCCTGCCTTTGCCTCCCAAATTCTGGGGTTAAAGGCACATGCCACCACTGTCCACCTTATTTTATCAAGTGGTTTTGATGTGAGCAAGGCACTACTTTATTTATTAATTTATCTTATTGCACTAAAAGTTATCATCCTTTAAGATGATCACCAATATTACATAATTAAATTTCAAAAACAGTTACATATTAGTGTTTCTTGTTAGTGTGAATAAAAACATGTTGACCCTACAGAACAGAGCAATAAATGAAAGGAAAGATTATCAAAATTAATTCTGGTGTGTGTGTGTGTGTGTGTGTGTGTGTGTGTGTGTGTGTGTGTACTCCTTTGTCTCCCCAGCACTGTTTGAGGGAACTCACTGAAGACCACCCTTCACATTGTGAGGATCTGGTGACGAATGAGGGAGGGTGTTTTCGAATCTAAGATTCTTTACAATTGCTGAAGAGCAAAACCACAGGGAACAGCTGCTCACCTGTGCCAATCCCAACTGAACATGAAAAATGATAAGATGGTTGCTTTTCCCTTCTATGTCTTACTATACAAGAGGAAAGTTTTTGAGACGTTGCAGAGAACTTCAACATCTTGTGTCACTCGAAGTCCCCATGACTATGTTATACAGACACTTCAGAAATTAACTTCTCCCCTCCTGAGTTCTTGTTATATTTTATTGGCAATGAGGTTGTAACTGTTTTTAGCATGGTTCTATGTCCATCTCTAAGATTTAATAGGCAGGTCACATGTTTTTGATGATGCATAGTAACTTGGACTTTAAAACAATTTACTTTGTCTGTATGGGTGTTTTGCCTGCATATATGTCTACGCAGCATTTGCATGCCTCGTATCCAGAGGGGCCGGAAGAAGGAGTTGGACCTTTGGAAATACAGTTGTAGACTGCGCAAGCTGCTATGTGAGTTCTGGGAATCAAACCCAGGTTCTCTGAAAGAACGCTATGCCGTCCTTAACTCCAGATCCTTCTCTACAGCCCTGCAAGCTGGGCTCCTTAATAAAAAATAAAATTTTGAGTGTCAGATCAACGTGCAAAGAAATCTATGTTCATTCTACTAATGCCTTCGTCTTCCTGCCACCGTCCTTCTATCTTCCAATCCATTGTTACTGACATTTTAATTTGGTTCAGTAATATACAGCGATCTCATCAGAAAATACATTTAGCACATTGGCTAAATTACTGGTTGGAATTTCATTTTCTTTGGCGTTTTAAGAACATTCAAAGTAAACTGATGGTAAATGCTTTAGGGATGGTAGCCCCCCCCCCCGTATCAGTGTACAGCTCACCACTCACTGCTAAATCATTTCTTGAAATGGTCAGTCAGGGAGAATATTGAGCAGAGAAACATTAACTGTGTTTGACTAAGCTAAGAACCTTAGCATATATTTTAAATTAGTGTGTTCAGTATTATCGCCCTTAATTCAGTCTCATCACAAATATACTGTGTTGTGGAATGGCAATTTTTTTAAATAAATGGAGGGGGGAAACAGTGAGATTAGCTGACACTACTCAATTTTATGGGTTCTGTTTTCTGTTGCAATGAACTCATAAGGAAAAATGTTAAAGGCCCTTTGGAAATGGGCGAAAATGAGTCACAAATCTATTCTGACACATTTGGATGACAAATACTTGGTTTGAACAAAAAAGCCCACGTAAGGGCACCATCAAGGTGAACTCTGAGAGGCAGAGGGCAAGAACACATGATGATAACATCCACCCAAGGGCCGGGCTTTGAAGCCTGTGTTTCCTTTCAGCATAGCCTTTCCTTTTCATTCCACTTCTGCTCGTACATTAAAGAGGGCCCAGTCCCTGAAGCCAATTTCTGTCACCTAGTTCAGTGCTCAGTACCTCATGCCACTATAGAGTGTGTGATCTTTTCCTTCATCAGTAAGACCTCCTAGATGTCTGACCTTTTCAGTGCTGTGATCTCTCTGTATTCTCCTGCAGGAAATTGCTCTTGACCTGTAAGCAATCCTTCTACCATTTTCCCCTGGCTTTTCATTTGGGAACTTCACATAGCCTGGTCTCAAGTCAGTACCAATGATAAAATACTCATTTCTGTATATGCATATCAGAATACTATGAAAATTATGAATAAGAGAACAAATTACAAATATGCAGCATCACATAAAGGATAAGCTTCCTTCAATTGTCTCCATATATTGCCTTTAATTGACACATAATTGTACATATTTATGTAATATGGTGTGATTAATTGATGATCAAATCAGGATAATCAGCATTTAAATATTAAGTTTTTTGCATTTCTTTGCTCTGGACATTCTTAGACACTTTGAATCTGTCTAGTTCATTATTAGATATATAACACGCTATAATGAACTATATATATTGTGCTATTCTGTAGGATATCACATATTATTCTTTCCACCCAATAGTATGTAGAAATCAGAACCAAAGAATTTTATGAATTAAAAATATGTAGAAGGATATATAATCTCTTCTGTGAATTAGATGAGTCAAACAGAATGGTTTAACTTAGATATTTTAGCCAAATTTTAGTCAATTCAGGGTTCTTATGTATGCACTCATAAATGAACTCATTTATTGTATGTGTTGCTGTAATAATATGCTGTATAGGTTATCCGTAAGAAACAAAGAAACAACAGCTCAAGTTTTGTACAACTGCTTGTATTTTTCAGGGAAACTGATAGGATCTTTCATGCCAAGACCCACCAAGGAGGAGGATGAATTATCTCTGGTTTCCATTACACTAAGTTGCTTGGGCCTCAAGGGAAAGTTGTCAGAAAAGCAGGGGTCAGCACAGCACTCAACAGTCAGAAGCTGAAGCACGTTTATTGTGACAACTGATCATAGTAGTGCGCCTTGATGCCATATTATTTGGTGTGTCATTCTTAGATCTCATGTTGCCATAACAACAGAATATGTGTGTGTTTAGTAGAAAGACAACCCTTCTTTTTTCCTTAGTCAATTGTATTTTTCTTTGATCTGAAGAACTCGCCTCTTTCCTCTGAGGTTCTCAAATGCGGCATGATAGAAGCAGCACAGGTAATAATTATAGAAACTTCAATAGAAAAGATATGTGTCTTCAATGAAAGCTTTAAGTCTCTTGCCTTATGTCCTAGGATGGTTAAAGATGATTGAAGTGCTTCCTCCCTGTATCTATCATAGCGACCTTTCGCCTTATCCGAGACCAGCCAAAGATACAAAGGTTATGGCTTTCTTGATTAATCTATGTGACAGGAGCAAATTGCCTGCTTTCCTTTGTTCCTTTTTTTTCTTCCTATGGAGTGCCAGAGGCAGAAAACTACTATGCTTCACTAGTGCCTCATAAGAGAACTTAATAGAAGGTCTCTAGTGCCCACTGGCCCCACAGTACCTGATTGATGTAGTCCCAAACTTAAATAGGCTACCTTCATTGAACTGAGTGAGCACTTCAGAGGCACAGGAGGAAGTATGGGGGAAGGGTTTTCTTTCAGGCAATGGTGGAAACAGGCCTGCCATATTTTACTGCTAGTCACATTAGTTGTACTTATGAACAAAGTCTTTTGTTGCCATTTCTACCTGTAGGAAGATAGTGTTTTGTGTGATTTTTTAAATCATCTTCCTAGTTTAAAAATATCTAATAGATTTTGACTTCCTGTGGCATCCCCAGTGTCTTGGGCTTTATGTTACATTTAATAACAAATATCCCATGAGATTTTTGTAAAGACTATATCAAATACCTTATGTAAATATGTAAAAGAGAATGTAGAAAAATCTTTGTAATCAGTGATGATTGCTGTAATTATGTGTTGATATATGAAAGACCCTTAAGGAGTTCCTTTGGCAAATGCTAAGCCGGTGACAGGTGACCTTCACCCCAGATGTAATTCACCCAAGTAACTGGTAACAGGCTCTCATACTACATACTAATGTTAAAATTTATAATGATGATGTTGGATGGTGAATAGCATATGATAAATGACATTTTGTGTACTTTATAATTTTAATAAATGTTTATAAAATTATATATTAAATATGCAATGTGCATATATAATCTTTGTTGCTTTCTTTTCACTATGATAAACTAGTCTTATAAAAGCAACTTAAAGGAGAAAGATTTTATTTTGTCCCACAATTCAAGACCTATCATCGTCTAGACAGCGGGAGTGTGAAGCAACTGGTCACAGCTCACACAATCGGGAAGGCACAGAGGGATGTGCTCATTCTAGTAATCAGTTCATTTTCTCCATTTCTTCCACCCAAAGATCCCTGCACATGGGATAGTACCACCCATATAGGCTTACAAAACAATTAAAGTAATCAACATAATCATCCCGCCATACCTTCAGGCCTATCTCCTGGGTCATTCTAGATGCTGTCAAAACAACAATTAGCACTAACTGTTACTACTCCATTCTTCGTGAATTTCACACCCAAACACATCACTTTTAATCCATAGCTTTCTATCCCATGTCCCCATAGGCACACGACCATTTAATAATGTAAAGTGCTCAGTTTTACTTTAAAAGTCTCAATAGTCTCGAAAGATCCTAATACTTCAAAAGTGCAACTGCTCTTAACTGTGGGCTTCTGTAAAAGCAACCCACGTCGCACGCTGCAAACATAAAAAACACAGAGTAAACTTTCCTGTTGCAAACTGGAAGAACTGGGCAGTAGCAAGAAACAATTGTACAAACACCAAACCAATGTCCAGCAGGGTAAACATCAACTCCTGAACTTTTATGCCCCTCGTCTGGGATGGTACTGGAAATAATCTGGACTCCAAAAGGCTTGAGTAGCCCTCACCCTACAACATCTGCTACCCTCAGCATTCTCTCCTGGGTGAGCTTCAATCCCCTATCTGTGGCTCTCATCCCTTGGTCCTGACATGTCCAGTGCCTGGAGCCCCCTGTGTAGCCTAGGCCACTCCTTTATGGCTTCACACAATGGGGTCCCTGGAACTCTGACCTCGGATCCTGCAGGAACTCTGACCATGGCATACACCGCTTAGGTTCAGCTGCTCTACAAAGTCAAAATTTTATTGTCCCCTTGGTTTTCCATCTTCCATGTCTACAAAACAAGTACCAGGGAGGTGAGGCTCTGAAGTCCCCCAGCCAGCTCAGTATGCAGCCCAGTCCTCTTGAACTGTGGCATAAGCGGCTGTATAACAAAACAGCCAGGAAACACCTTCCTAGACAGTTCTTTCTTAGGAGCAAGGGACACCTTCAGTTTAAGCTTTCTTCATTTAAATGAGTCTGGATTTTCACAAGACAGAGCTTCCTAGGGCTATTATCTTTGCCCTCAGGACACCTTTCCTATTGTTCAAGTGTGGGGAAGGAGGTTTCTCTTCAGTGGTAATTATCCACTGGAGAAAGCAATTACAGGTGCTTTCTCAGCAGCAATTTTTAATGCTTTCCTGTCTTTAAATATCCTCTGTAAAAAAAAAATTAGTTCATTATTTTTAAATTCAACTTCACACATGTTCTAAGAATAAAGGGAAAACAAAGCCAGATTCCTGACCAAAATATCACATATTTGGCCCCGTTTCTGATACAATCCTGGTTCCTCTTTGAAATTTCACAGGGCAGGTAGTATGTTTGCATATTTTCTAAAACTTACTGTCTTCCAAGTTCCTACCTGAATGATCGTTTGTACTCCGTTTGCACCATGCTAGCTAGAGCATTTTATAGTTCAGGATATTTATACCAGATTCTTCCATGTTCTAGCCACAAAACATGTCCCGTGACCTAGAAACCTCACCACCTGGTGATAGTCTACTTCTTGGTGCTAGAGTTTTCAGCCTTAGTTACTTTCTTATTCTTGCGATTAAGTTCTCTGACAAAAATAACTTTATGGAGGAAAGAGTTTCTTCTGACTCCCAATTCAAGGTATGCTCCATCCTGGGCAAGTCGAGGCAGCTAGAGTTTAGAAGCACATCTATAACCAGAGGAAGTGAGAAGGTGAAATGTATGATATTGTTTAGTAATTTTACTCTTCTATGGTTAGGAAACCATTTATAAAGAAATGGTTATATGCACATAGTAGCAAATATATACCTAGATTTAACATCTGATGTAATTGTAGTTGTTGATTCTAGACATATATTATAATCTCTATGAGAAATATTAAAAATATAGATTTATAGGCTCCTTTATATTAATGTTCTGAGTTAGTACAGCAAATTGGCACCATCAATTTTTCATTTAAGTAACTTTGAATATCATTATACATAATCTAGGAATTAGAACTCTATAGCAATTCTAGTATCAAAAGTTTGAAAGTCAAAAAAAGAAATACCTACATCATTTTCCACTTTATTATACCCTTTCCGAATGTATCCATAGCAATTCTAAGAAGAGTATAGGATATGCTGCATTTTATTATAAAAAGTCAGGAAAAAAATGAATTGATTGTAGAAAAAAGGTAATGCTTTGCAAAACTGCCATTAACATGTCTGTATTAAAGAAATGGAATTTAACTTTTGCAGAATTTTCTTTTCTTTGAATGTCAAGTAGTAAATCATCTTAAATATTGCACTCTACCCCTATTTATATCGGCAAAAGGCAAGGTTTATGATTCCTCGCTTCAGCCTATTTTCTACTTTCATTTATGGGGTTGGCCATCATTATCATGTTGAGTAATTAATGAGATATGGAGAGGGAAACGGTTATGGACCCTTCAATCACTTAAGGTCTATTCAGTATTATTACATCTTTGACAGAAGAAAATAAAATCTGTGATGAAAATGAGAATTACAGCCTCATCTAAACTAATTTAGCTATGGTTTTAAGTGTCACTGATCATCTCATTAGCTTTCTCTGACAGGTCCGTCTCAGCACACAGATGATTGTCTTGGCGTCATAGTGCTCTGCATAACTATTCCCACACCGCTGACAGACTGGAGATGTGTAGGATTACTTCTCATGTGTCTAATATGACCTGCATATTAAACCTGGCTATTTGCATGTTCTCTGAAAGTATTATTTCTTTAAATTCAAACTGTCCTGGTCTGTCATTGTTTTCATCTTTAGTTTTAATCACTGCCCAAATCCCACCTAACCTGGTCATCAACAAGGAGCAATGTCAGTTAAAGACTCAAATGAGCATTTGTTACTTTGAAATGTGTGAGTGTATTCTGCTCATCTTGTTTCATAGACAGAAGTCTGTGGAATTCCTTGAAACGTTTCTTTTTCACTTAGGAGACTGACACTCCACACTACCTGGATGACATTTTATAAACCCAGCCAATCTAGTGTTTTTTTTTTTAATGATTCTATATATTCTACTATTCTGCCGTTCTGCTTCTTCAGAGAACCCTGAAAAGTATGCACTTTAAGTGACTTTTGGGTATCCTTTCAAGATAACTGTGCTTTTGTAATACATTTTGTCCTATATGTGACAGCTTGTCTTCTATTCTGAATTGAATTGACCCTGCTTATAATCATTAGATATATTAGATATAGCCAGGTGGTGGTGGCGCATGCCTTTAATCCAAGCATTCAGGAGGCAGAGGCAGGCTGATCAGTTTGAGGCCAGCCTGGTGTAAAAGAGCTAGTTCCAGGACAGGCACCAAAGCTAGAGAAACCTTGTCTCAAATAAACCAAAAAAATTAATAATAATAAAATTAAAAAATAAATATGCTTTTTTTAAAAAAATGGTCTAGTCACTTGATTAGATGAAGTTTACATTGCCCATTTTGTCACAGTAACTATGATACTGAGAGTAGAGAATGTACAAAAATAGCACAAAGTAAAGAACTCAATAATGAAAAAGCTTTGATGTTACTCTGTGTGTGTGAGAGAGAGAGAAAGAGAGAGAGAGAGAGAGAGAGAGAGAGAGAGAGAGAGATCTTGAGTTAGTTCTTTACTATGTCCTTGTTTTCTTTTTTTCCCACATTTAATTTTTTATTATTGCATTATAAATAGTACCATTCAAAATTTCCACCTCCTCCGCTCCTCCCATTTCCCTCCTGCACTCCTCCCATTTCCCTCCTGCTTCCCCACTCCCCCTCCCCTTTTCCCCTCCAGTCCTAAGAGAGGGCAGGTTACCCTGCCCTGTGGGAAGCCCAAGGCCCTCTCGCCTCCATCCAGGCCTAGGAAGGTGTGAATCCAAACTGACTAGGATCCCAAAAAGCCAGTACATGCAGTAGAATCAAATCCCAGTGCCATTATCA